>JAQFYJ010001053.1:0-10363 GCA_034694685.1 Isotoma anglicana | reverse complement strand
CTTGCTACTTGCTTTACTGTACTTACATGCATTTATGAGTACTTTTAGTATTTATGTACAGAAGAGAGCTAGGTACAGTACAACAGTACAAAAGCAAGTAACAAGGGATGATGGGAATAAAAGTAGTAAGTACTCTAACTTATCATATCATAATACCAAATGTATGAAAATCTACTACGTCTAAATGTATTGATAAATATTATTGTACAGTTTAACCTAGATTGCACCTAGGCAAATTTAGAAATTCGTTTTTTATAACTCTCTAGAGTTTTTTATTTACTCTGATCAAAGTGAAAGTAGCCAAATCAAAAGTAATCCCTGGCTATAAAAATAAAAGTATTGGAACAGGACAAAAATTATCAAAATTTTAAAAGTCTGATTTTATGTTTTTTTCGTGAAAGAACAATAAATCGCTACTTTCGACAATTTGCTGCACTCTTAGTGACATCAATATACGAAATCAACCTAAACGACAATGGTTTATAATTCAAATTGCACAACCAAAACTCTAAAGCACTAAATAACTTTAATGACATTTTATCAATCTTTTCCAGATGTTAAGCAAAAGAAGGTAAAATTGCAATTAAAAAATTTATATTTGTTCCGGAACAAAGACAAATTTTGTAACAGAGTCCTTAATAAAAAATATGTGAAATATATTCCAGACAAAAATATGCTTATACATAGGTTCAACCTGCAGATAGAAGATTAGGTAATAAGTTTCCTACTTGTTGCTTGGTCATGCCATGCCTAGCTCTCTGTATTACCTACAGACATCTCTCTCTTTCTCTCTGAGAGTCTATCATTTGTACTTAAAAAGACATTGGATAGTGAAAAAGACTGTTGAGAAAAGAAGAAATCCAGCTGAATGGTAGGACATGATGACAAGGATTTTATTCCCGGTGCCTTTGAGCAAAAAGTGTATATTTTCTCTGTCTCTGTACAATCTACACGGATGCATGTATTAGCCAATGTACCCGGGTAAGTAAACTAGTTTCCGGGAAACGGGTAGCGTGGAAACCGATGGGGAAAAGTAGGATTTTCCTGAGAGGTGAGGGTTGGATTGAGCCTACTGCCTACCTTTCCCTAGAGAAAGTACGTCGGGTCGGTTGGGCTATTGTGGAATTTCTATAAAGCACCTTCCGCGTCCCTCTCTCTCTCTTAGCACCCACCGCTGGCTGCTGCTGGCCATACCACGAGCACCAAACTCTTAGCTTTAACGGGTAAATGTGTATGAGAGATCAAAGATGATATTTAATATGTTCTATATATAGGTGTATAATATTAATATGATAATAATAATAATCCAACTATAAAGCATCTTCTCTCAGCACTCGAACTCTTTAAGCTTATTATTGAAATTGTGTTTCATCATCGCCGTGAAATCATCGCTAGGACTTTTTTGCGATGTTTCATGCTTTACGAACTTTTCGTACTTATTTATGTGTTGTATTATTGTTGCATGCAGCTAAGTAGGGGATGTTAAACTACTAGGGGGATAATGTTGGACCGAATTAGCATACTTGTTTTTTGCACTTCATTATGACGGTGGTGGTGGAGGAAATTAGCATACTTGTTTTGCACGGTGGTGGAGGAGCTCGTTGCTCGGAGCAACTGGCCCGCATGTTCCTCTAGGATGGAGGTGTAATTATGTTGGAATAAAATGATATATGAACCTAATTATCATAACTGGTTTTGCCCTTCATATCATTGTGACGTAACGGTGGTGGTGGTGGATGAGCTCGGAGCACCAGGCCCGCAGAGCAGAGCTTTGGTCTTTCCTCCTGGAGGAGCGATATAAATCAATGTAAGTGAATGTAATTGGAGAGTTATTCTTACATTTTAGTCGGCTTTCTAAAAATCATCTCAATTCCCTGATTTTTAGACCTGCTGACCTAAAGCCAGTTTTTGTTTTTATGATTGAATGCAATATTTCCTTACAACGTGTAATTTACTATATTTGCAAAACCTTTCTCACGCGACATATAACACAGAAATCCAGCTTATATTATTTTAACCGTGGATAAACAACTCACGTATATTGAAAGAGTTGTTTCATAATATAAAAATAATAAATCCGGGCTTGCAAGTAGCTTATAAAGAAACTACTTGGTTTCACCTGGTTTTTCCTGGTTTCACCTTCTCCTATATTCTTAAAAAGCAAGGAATTATTATATTTTGTTAAGATTAAAAATGCGATATGAAATAATTTTAAAAGAAATCTTAACTAAAAATAACTTTAAATGCTATACCACTATAATTGATGATGTTAAGGTATAAAAGCCGTTTTTAATTAAGCATTTAATGTCAATCTCCCATAATGTAGTATCAGATTTTTTTCCACCAGAAAAGTTGTTCTGAGGGATTCATAAACCATGTGTGAATTACTTATTCCACTCTTATTGAATTTCAGAGAACATTGATTTATCAATGTTCTCTGATTGAATTTGAGTAGTAGCTTTTTTAATCATTATCAAATGACTTATTACGACTGTACATTTATTATATCAAAAACTCTTTACTTTAATTTCAAAAACGTCTAAAAAATATTTTATGTAATTAATTTAATTTTGGTGCGTTTCAATACTTTCAATTTAATTTGTACAGGAATTTACATTTAAAAATATATAAAATAAACCGTGCAAAAATGTTGTGATTTTGGTAACCGAAATAACCGAAACAATTTACTTTTCAACAAAATCATCGCACTTAATTTATGATAAGCCGCTCACACGAGACTAATTGGATTATGCAACTAATTGCGTAAATACCTTACAATGATTTATCCCATAAAAGCCACAATTAATTCCCAGTGAATATTACCACTTTATTAAAAAATAAAAAATCTCCAACATTTTACGATCTTTACGATCGTGTATAATATTTAATCCAAATCCAAGGAAGAATTATGGACAAATTCAGATATAAAATGAATTCCATTGTCCATTCTTTTCACTCAACAATCAGTCTTCTTCAAGCTATTTATTATTTAGTCTTCTTTCAATACTTTATTTCTTAAATAGAAAAAGTGTGTCTTAACACAATATTTTTAGTTTATCTGAAAAGGAAGGTACATTTATTGTAGGAAATTATTCTATGGGCATCGGAAACATTAAATTAGCCACCGTGCTTTTGAAATTTTTCCCAGGAATTTTTAATAAAATTCTAGGTTTTTCAATGCATTAATTTAAAATGTTACTTGAACAAAGATTGCCAAAAAAATGTTGATTAATGTTATTACATATTTAAACTAAAAATAATTTTAACTTTTAACTAAACAACAGATCTTTTTTGTGAAAAATTTGTACAAGTTTAAAACAAAACTGGCTGGACTATTAAGAATCGTAATTGAAGATACGTATGGAATGTAGAATTTTCTGTTTTAACTATCAATAATCATCACACTGCTGCAAGTTATTATTTTTTGAATAGACGCAATATGGAATTTTACGATCTAAATTTCAGTCTATAAAAATGGGAATGTTGAAACGCCCCTTCCGAGTTAGATTATAAATATAAATGTATATTATATAAATTACACTTAACTATATTCAAGATCACTTGTACTTGTAGTATATACATTAGAGATCTTTTCTCTTTTGAAACTTAAGAAAATACAATTGTACAGTTGACAGTAATACTGGAAGCAACGGACTGGAAGATATCAATTTTTTGCACTTATTCCATCACAAAATTTTTTTGCAATAATTGATAACCCTTCGAGCAAATACAATCTAGATCTTGGCAGATAGTTAATTTTAATCAATAAAATATATTGGCAATCCGAGTTTTGCGAAGTTACAGTTGCATGTAAATATCTAGACAGTTTGCAGTTAACTTTAAAATGCTTGCTTTATATTTTTCTTGCTCAACTAATTTTTTATCACATTCAAAGTCTAGCAAGTTGTACAATACACAATATTGAGTTGTAGTTTTGTAGGGATTGATTACTTTTATTATCCAATTTAATCTGAAAAGAAGGAAAAGTATCTCTGTTTACTGTTTCTTACTATGCAATAACAGTAGTAACAGAAAATTACTTCACGTCTTGACAATTATAAATTTAAAAAGTGCAACTAACCTAACCTACCATGAATAGAGAATAGACTGTAAAATAGAAAAGAAGATGACTCGCAATGGTAGACTGTGCTATTCGTTTATTAAATGCTAATGCAAATAAATATTAAGTGAATGTATAATTTAGTAATATCCGTGTGCGTTCTATATTATTATAACTACATTATACGGAAATGCAAATATAGTACATGCGATGTCAAATTCACATCTACTACAATCACAATTATTCACAACACAGTTTTAACAGATTACACAAAAGAAGATAACCAATTTTCTTAGGGATTTCAGTCATTGGATGAATACATCCAGGCAGACAGAATTGTTATTTGGCGTTTTTAGTTTATTTATAATTTATACGATCGCCTTATGAATGGGTTTCAGTCTTTTACCAAAAACAATTTTATAAAAGTAGTTTTACAAAGATTGTTCTATCGTAAATGTGTACAAACAATGATTAAATTGTTTTAAGATGATGTTTTGCTTCTGCTATAAAAAAAATTCCTGAAAGATAACTCATTCATACACATGCACAGCTGGATTGGATTCGGTCGGAATTTGGAAGGTTGATGTGTCATGCAGCTCATGGTAGTTCTATTTAAATATTTATTCTAAAACTTGTAGTAATGTATTAGATAGATAGAAAAATCAAGTTTAGTTGTAAAAGTAGCCTGCAAAAAATACTCCCAAAAATTTTTATACTCTAGCTTTTGCACTTTGCAGACGTCCAATAAAAAATATTCAATATCATTTACATTGAACATTTCCTCAAAAATACTGCATAAAAATAGTTTTACACAAATAGCGTAGTATAACCAATTTTACTAAACTATTAAGTCAAAGCCCAAGGATAATTTGACGATTAGTCCCGTTTGCAAGGTATTCTAAAAAATATGGAAAAACATTGACATGGATGGGGAATATGGCAAATGGCG
The DNA here is from genome assembly GCA_034694685.1 of Isotoma anglicana. Classification (NCBI taxonomy): domain Eukaryota; kingdom Metazoa; phylum Arthropoda; class Collembola; order Entomobryomorpha; family Isotomidae; genus Isotoma; species Isotoma anglicana. The sequence continues at coordinate 5,354 of JAQFYJ010001053.1, read as the reverse complement.
ATAGTTGCAAATATTCTTGATGTCATTCATGTCCAGTACAAAAAAAACTTAATGTAACATCAAAGTAAAATATATAAATTAAAAGGACGTGAATCAATATTGAATGAGAATTAAAAGATAAAAGGAAGATTAACTATTTTGTCTGAGTCAGTGAGATTACGATGTCTTAAAAGTACTTAAAAGCTGTAAAATAGCTTCAAAGTTCAAATATTCTGGATTATTGGGATAAAGGGGACGAAATTAAACTTGTAAAAATTTGTTTATGGAAGGATGATGACGAATTTGAAAGATCTGTTCTGTCTGTGTTTAATATTTTTTATGATGATGACAGCTATCATGCTCCAAGCTACATGTTTTGTTGTGAATCATTTTACTACTTTGCTAAAAGTGCATAAGATGATACATTTTTTTTGATATTTTCAATATCTCCGGTCCGGATTAATTTTATTTTCTTCACGAATCGCTTCATTGATTGAAACAAGAGTCCAAAGATCCTGTATCAATCAATCGATTTAATTTTATGTTTTCGCAAATGATGGTTCGTAATATTGCGAATTCTTTGATGAGATAGTTAGGAGTTTATTTAGGAGGTATGCTTCTGACATACGAAATCATAAATTTCCCAATCATGTTAAAAATGAGATTGAAAAATATTATCAATCGTTGTTAGGTAAGGGTATGTAGTACATTTGTTCACAGTGTCACAAGATATTATCAAAAAAGTTTTGTACTATGAATTTAGCACACCTAATGAATGTATCGGACAGTTTTTATTTCATTCAATTTTGTCTCTTGATCCAATGACGACAGGTAAAACAATCAACAAACCAGTTTTAAATGCAAATTTACTCATATAAACCGGATTTTATATAACAAACAGGTTCATATCTTGAACAACCGGTTTCCAACTAGCTTATGTAACAAACCAGTTTGTGGTTACATAATAAACAGGTTTAACCTGTTTTCTTTTAGATTTTGCAGCCTATATAAAGGGGTACAGATTTCAGACCGCTTTAGTCTAATAATGGACGATTATCCTGAACCACTGTCTGAACGAGATATTGATATGATAGATAAACACGATTCTGAAATTGCACACATAACAAAAAAGTATACTATACGCGAATTACAGCAATTTCTTTTACAGTCGGACCTTCAGGATTGTTTTACATCTCCCCCTACAGATCCTGATTTATTGCTCCCTCTCAATTCAAAACAAGAGGAAGTAGTGCAATACTTTAAAGAGTTTGTCTTTAAACCGCTTCAAGAAACGAAGGATATAAGACACAGAGTTTTGCAAACAGGTAATAATATTTGATGTTTTATTTTATTTGCTTTTTCTATAAACTTTTTGTCCATTCTATAGGGGTAGCGGGCTGCGGGAAAAGTTTAGTTATTAAACATTTGAGAGATTTGTTAAAAAAGGTCGGATTAAAATATTTCATTGCAGTTCCGACATATTCAGTGAAACTTTGTGATGCTGAATTTAGAACACCTCATTACTGTTTCTATTAAAAGTATTTTACAACTCGTATAACTGAAGTATTCTAGAATAAATCTTTAAGATAGTAAGATTAAACGTTTAATTTGGTTGGATATCATTTAGTATTAAGTAAAATAGTCAGTTTTTTGTAGCGATAAATATCCTAATTGATGATTAATTTAAATGTTATTAAAAACGTTTTTTAGCCGAATGGAAGTAATGGAACCACTGTTCAGCCGTGTTGCAAGGGACTTCAATGAGTTAAAGAAGTATGAACAAGCTCGGTTAGATACATTTTCGTTGCCCCCAGGCTGGCCAGTTTCGTTTATTCGTCCTGAGGACTGCGCTTCATCGGGATTCTTTTTTCTGCAAGATGGTGACAAGGTTTGTACATATTATTTTAAATGTTACGTTTTGTATTTTAGAAAAAATAGAAAGCTTTATAATAATATAATAGTAAAAATATTTTTATTTCAGGTCCAATGTGCATTTTGCCGTGGAGTCGCTGGAGAATGGGAAGAGGGTGATAATCCATCTGCGGAGCATAGGCGACATTTTCCTAGATGTCCATTTGTTTGCAACTTGCCAGTGGGGAATGTTCGAATAGGTCATGAAGAGGAAGCTGCAGAACTTAGAGAACATGAAGAAGCTGCTGGAATAGATGTGTGTGGGCCTTTTGAACCCATTTCACGATCTTTTTCAAGTTCACTAGAACCCGGCTCGTGTAAGTTTTGAAACGTCTTTTTTGAATTGATTTAACGGACTTGTAGTTTGATGATGGTAATTATTGAAGAATGTTTACTTTTTTATAATTACAGCTTCAGTTAGAGGAGCCCAGCCATTAAATGAAAACATGAATGATGTTGCAACAAAATTAGCTATTAAAGTTTGTGGAAATGGACCGGTTCATGCTAACCTTGTCACTCTACAGTCTCGCTTGAAGACATTTTCAAATTTGCCGGAGACTTTAGGACAGAAACCTGATGCATTAGCAGATGCAGGATTTTTCTACATTGGAAAGATGGATCATGTTAAATGTTTCTATTGCGATGGGGGTCTTAGAAATTGGGAGCTAGCTGATAATCCGTGGCTAGAGCACGCCAGATGGTTTCCAGACTGTTCATATGTTGTTTTGAACAAAGGAGATAATTACGTTAAGCAAGTTACCAAAGCAAAACTTCAAGTTGTTTCACAAGAGGTAATTTTATCTAAAATTGACTTGAGAATGTTTAGTGTGTTACAACTTTGGTTTGTATGTTCCAGTAACCACGATTTGTGTTTCAATTTTAGTTACTCAACAAACTTCCGCCTGTTGGACTTACGAAATCTCCAAGAAGAGTTTCAGATCAGAAGCTTCGTGATCTCATGGACACGCCTGTTATCCAGGTCAGTTAAAGTCAAAAGGTTTAAAATGATGTGTGTTAATATATTGACGTATTTATATCAACTATTTCTTTTTCTACATCAGGCTGCGTTAGATATGGGTATGGAATTGGGTAAAGTAAAAGGGACACTTCAACGAAAGATGCAACAAACGGGCGTGCCATTTTTAACTACGGAGTCATTATTGGAAGCAGTATTAGGAAGGGATGAAGAGTACTTTTCAGATTCAGATACAGATCCAGACGAGGATGATGATGAGTATGAACCCCCGTCAAGACACTATTCAGTCAATCCGCTAAATTTACCTATGTTCAATGGTTCTGGATCTACTGCAACTTCAGAAGCAAGTTCAAGTTCTTCAGGTGAACATTCCAGCGGTAGCGGAGATGAAGACTCTCCAGTGTCAAACCCCCCAATATTTAAGAAAAACCCCGCCAGTAGGACCGCAAGTGGTGATAGTGGAGTGTCAACAATGTCAGTCGAAAGCAGTAGTGGAGACGAGTCTCAATCTGAGGGCAAAACTGGAATCTCATCAACGACTAATGAAAATGAAAAATCTGCTGATAAAAAGCAGAACCCAGAGGAAAATGCAACATTAGCCAACTCTTCAAACGCCGATACGAGTATGACGGGATTAAAAAAAGGTAATTAAACGAGCGCAACATCACCTAAAGTTGTTCGTATACATTTAAAATTCAATATAAAAATTGTATCTCTTTGTTAATAACAATATGTGGTATTGATGGAATTTCTAATAAATTGTTTTTATTTTGTTTTTGGAGAATTACAACTTGAAGAAGAGTTGCGACAACTTCGTGAAGTAACGCAGTGTAAGATATGTATGGACAATAGAGTTGAAGTGGTATTTTTACCGTGTGGTCATCTTGTGTCATGTACTCGTTGTGCTACGGCCCTTTCGAACTGTGCTGTGTGTCGTCAACCTATCAAAGCTTATGTAAAGACTTACCTGTCATAAAAATGTATTTTTGATTTAAAGTTCGTTCAAGGCAGCTAAATTTCTCGTCAGTTTGATTAATCACAAGTTCTCAGTCAAACCGCAATATTACTGTAATAATCAAGGGGTTATTTATGCAAACTTATCACCTTGTCATTGGATCAAGAGACAAAATTGAATGAAATAAAAACTGTCCGATACATTCATTTGGTGTGCTAAATTCATAGTACAAAACTTTTTTGATAAGATCTTGTGACACTGTGAACAAATGTAGTACATACCCTTACCTAACAACGATTTATAATATTTTTCAATCTCATTTTTAACATGATTGGGAAATTTATGATTTCGTATGTTAGAAGCATACCTATTAAATAAACTCCTAACTATCTCATCAAAGAATTCGCAATATTACGAACCATCATTTGCGAAAACATATAATTAAATCGATTGATTGATACAGGATCTTTGAACTCTTGTTTCAGTCAATGAAACGATTCGTGAAGAAAATAAAATTAATCCGGACCGGAGATATTGAAAATATCAAAAAAATGTATCATCTTATGGGTATTATTTTGCCAAAACCGAAATCTACTGCCGCGGCTATATTTCCAATCCTCACGATTTGTTTGTACAATATTATCGATATCGGTCAGTAAAATTTCCTGATTTAAAATTTTGAAAAGTTTCAAATTCAGCCCAAAATAAATTTTTGAAATTTCAGTCGGATTTGGATTATTGCGAATAGCTTTCTTACCAATAGAAATATGGCTATCATTCCCTATATCAATAAAAAGTTTGAAGTAAATCGCCCGGTTTATGGCTGAGTTTTTGAGTTCACGTGCTTACCTAAAATGCTGATAAGTCCAAAGATAAGCAAAATATCGAAGTAAATCTTTACTTTCTAGAGTTCGAAAAACATTTCAGAACCAAGTTTTAAATTTGAAGGACATCGCTCTGAAAAGACGTGGAAGTTGCGCTTATCAAACTTCTTGATAAGTTCATTGATAAGCATGACACTAAATCTTAGTGTGGGAGGTCGCTATCATGCTTAAGGTCGTTAAGGTCAAGTGTCCTCACTTGAGATTGAGCGATCAAGTCCTATTAGATATTTTACAATTTTAATTTTTATACAGAAAAGTTTCGAAATTATGAGCGGCCCAATAACCGAATAACGCACTTTTTCTCTCTCCTCCACCAGTTCCGCCAATCCAAATAGTCCCAAATAAAACGCAAGCAATTAAATGCTTAGCGTTGTTAAATTTAATTTTGTTTTCACATATAGATTAGTCATGATCTATATTACATGAAAATGACGAAAAAGGTGACGAATTCATAAACTCTCCCCCGCATGGGATTTCGCTTTTGGCAAAATAATACCCTTATGCACTTTTAGCAAAGTAGTAAAATGATTTACAACAAAACATTCTTTATAAAAAGCTACAACAGAAAAGGCCCAGTCAGTCGTAATAATCATGTTGATGTATCATCATGATGCTGTCACAAATTATCGATAATCAAGACTTTTTAAAG
>JAQFYJ010001052.1:0-10369 GCA_034694685.1 Isotoma anglicana | reverse complement strand
CCTAACCTACACTTTACGCGGCGTATAAAATACGCTATACGCGACTTCAAGCGTACGTCAGTGGAAAAGATCCTTAACGCTTATTTTACATTTATCAATCCATTTGGAATAATATTAGATAAATGAATTGTACATGCTTTAATAAGGATTCAAAAGTTTATCACAAAATTTTGGCTTTTACGCTGCGGCTTGTACCTTGAACAATAAATATTTAAAAATAGGTAACTGCATTGGCCTATGCAGAAATAAATTTGGGGTTGACGTTTCATATTCTAATAATGCTATGAAGCTTATGTCCCACTTTTTCTTTTTATTTTGGAGTCTTTTAGGAACCCCTCAGCCCTCAATCCCTATGCCGTGCATAGTTCCAAACTAGATGTTATTCATTTAATTAAAGACAAATAGTTTTGAATTCAATGAAACCCATGTATGTGATACAATTGTTTAACATTACATATCAACATTAGCAAATATACGAGTTAGAGTCAGAGATTGTTTTTCAGTATAAGATTTTTTTATTCCATTTAAAATGTAAGCTAAGTTGTAACAGCTTAAAATTTATTTAATAAGATATTCTCCATATTCAGTAGATCACTACAATGTTTGCTAGTTTAATTAACGTCTTGTTTCGATGCAAGTCCAGGATTGAAAAAAAGAGGTTTGTCGAATAAAAACGGTATCCAGAAGCACTGTTGGCTTTTGTATTGGACAACCATTGCCCGTTGAAGCTAAATTTGAAAGAAATTTTCATAAATGTACAATTAACGAGCATTTCTTTTAAAACATTACCTTTTGCAGCAATTCCAACAAGTGGTTCGAGTGTGCATTTTTCATGAAGACGTTAGTAAGTTCCTTGATAAACCATGATCCTGTAAACTCGTTCCTAGCGGCCAAGCTTCCAGGTAAGGCAGGAAAAGATACTAAAGTATCTGTCATTACGCAGTCTTTTGATTCCATCACATCAACATCATTCTCGGTTGGACCAATACCTTGGCACGCTTGAAAAATGAAAAATTTTGGCTTTCCTGCAAGGAAAGGACAAAGTTCATCTTTGAACTTGTAGACAACATCGTTCCATACATTGATAAAGTTGCCATCAATCATCTGGACAAAGTTACTTCGACCATGACTCATTATGACAACGACCATTGCTTCAGCATTAAATGCTTGCAGTCTTGATATAAACAATTGGATGCAGTCCGCAAATTTCTGGATCAAAGAAAAATATACATTTTCAAAAATTTTAAATCATTAAGTAACCCAAAACTTCTCTTGAGACGACAGTATATATAAGATCGGTAATAGAAATGCTGAAATAAGAATTTTTTACAATCATTCCTTTTTTAAATCCCTGTTTTTAAATAATAGTTAAAACCGGATACAAATTTTTCAGCCCACAACTCATGCTAACTTAAGTAAAAATCACAAATAAAATCTTATCTCTCATATTAAATTAAAAGTAAGTTGTAAACATTCTCTTGTCTAACATCAATTGATAAGTCGTCGTAAGTCATGATCTCAAAATCCAATTGGGCAAACAATTCCTCCATGTAATACTTATCACTATAGGATCCATCTCTGTCTTTGGAACTTAAACTGTGCTCTGAAAAATTTAAGTTATTTACAATCAACGCAATTCCTCTTTTCTTTGATCGCATCCTATAAACTCCATAAGGATGCTGAAATAAAACAAAATTAAATCATATTTGTTTGTAAATTTTATTCCGAGATTGCTAAAGGCTTGAGATGTGAATTAAATTTTAAAAACAATTCTTGAACCTTAATTTTGTCCTCGATGTCCATAAATTTCTCGGATGGGATAACTTCGATTGTCATGAGGTCTTCTTTGTCAAAATCTGGAAAGGTGAATTTATCAACAGCATGGTTAATAAAATATATTCAATATACCCTAATCTCTCGTCTGTAGTCCTCTATCGTGTATAAACATTAAGCATGTAACGGGTGACGTAAAATTTTGGTATATAAAAGCATCCCTGGTCTATGTCCAGGTCAAAATTAAATTGTCTTCAATATGCTGTTGATCAGCGTTTGACCTATTGATCTTTCTAAAGGTATTTAAATAGATACATGTGGTTAATGAGTTTGAAACCAGTACAGAAGGGTCTCCGGTCGAATTGGCAAAATTGTTTTGGCAACAGCTGGATTATTCATGTTGGCAACAAAAAAATTGTGTTGCCAAGATGAACATTTTTAAGAACTTTTGTTGCCATTTTAACCGGTCTCAAAAAAGTGATGTTGCCAAATTTACTGCTCGTAGAAATAAAGATATGATTCAACTATTAACTATATATAGATAGTACTACTATAAATAAAATAAAACTATTTTCGTCATTGGCTTTTGTACCGAGCAAGGATGTCAGACATCGGTTGATTCAAGTAGTCTTATCCCTTCCAACTGAACTTATGCCCCTTGCAAAGTATTTCGAATCTATGTACATCAGGTATTTTTACGGAAGCCGCTATGTTCCCAATTCGTAATGTAAAATTAATCGTAATAATTTGCTTTTCAAGCTTCCACTTCCTAAGTACAGGAAGTACAGTCATCGAATAAAAACATTTTGAAGTTTGTACCGTGCAAGATTTTCCAGAGATGGATTTGATCTTTGGGTATCTACATTGGCAGCCGTAGTTCCTGACCAAAAGGAATTATTGTATGAATTGTATGAACATTTCTTAAATATTGTATTTCAATTTTGACAAATAAACTTGCCTTATGTACATAAGGGTTTATTTTGAAAAAAGGTTTTGCCAAAATGCATACGAAGATTTCTGGTGTTGCCAAATGTTAAGATGCCAGTTTTGCCAAATTTAAAAATTAGTCGAAAACGACACGAGGCGTATGCAACTCATGAAATCAATACATCCCCAGCGTTAATACTTTCAAAAATACGTACATTTTAAACGTTATTTTAAATTATAATTACGATTTATTGTACGAACCACGTAGGTTTTTCTGACACAACCGAAACAGAATCCAAAAAAAACTTAACATATGAGAAAAATGAAAAAAAGAAAACTTAACCTATTGCTACCAATTAAATGTCTGACATATTTGATTTTTAAAATATGATTAACTTTTCAATACCTATCAAAACGTAAAATTTGAAATTTGTTCTTTGACCTAGTTAAGTCACCAAAAAAGTCATCGTAGACCGTATTATGCTTCCTATCTCATTTTAGTCTACTCTTTAAGACGTATCTAAATATGTAAAACTTGAAATTAAACCTTTTTGGACCTCCGTTTTTGACCTTCCTGATCTTAAAACAACTAAAACGGTTATCTCGTTTTAATTTGTGATGATTATTGAGATATATCACTCGATTTTTACGAATTTTCGTTTCGAAGGATTCAAAGCGAGACCGCTGCGCTTTGTTTCATTAATTGAATTTCATAACTAACATTTTTTGTTAAATATGGAGTCCAAAGGCGCAATCCGCATGTGAAAATGTCAATCCGGTACAAGTTTAAGACTTATATATTTCCACCTTCTAAAATAAATGAAAACCCCCTAAAAATAAATAGAAATACCCCCTACATGAAACACCCCCAAAATTTTGAAGCGAAGCCTCCGAAAGAAATTCTAAAAGCCCCCGAGGCTCAATACATCCCCTTAAATATAATAAATAGCCCGTATTTAATTTTATAAAAAAACATTTTAAAAAGCAGTATGAACATCAATACTAAAGTTGTAATTGAAAGTGAAAGAAAGCGCTGAAAAGACATTGGTTTATCTTTAAAATTTATTTGATGGTCAATCACATACGTCATGCCTAAGTCCTTTGGTAAAGGTGACATTTCTATTTCTTCACAGCAGTTTTAATATCGCCCAAAGACTTGGTCCTTCCTTGCCTCGAATTAAAGTTTTTTAATTTTTTAAAAAGATTTATGTTTTATTTCGGTGAAAGTGTGGTTATTTTACTAAGCCAGTACTTGCTGAAAAGTTGACCTTGTTTCATACCCGCTATTCTTGTATTTTTAGATAAGATGAGTTGTAGATAAAGAGGTTAGATATGGAGATAAAATAAAATAGGATGTACATAATACATAAAATGAAAATTAATACGGTATATATGTGTTATATTTTGGTGGTATTTATTCTGCCACGGGGATTTTTTTCCTGAATAGGGGGTGAAATTGAAAGTCCGGAACTGTTTCATGCAGGGGGTATTTCTGTTTATTTTTTCGGGGTTTTTCATTTATTTTAGCGGGTAGTTAAATGGTAGCTCAAATTTAACGACGTGACAGACAGTCAGAAAGAGCATTCCCATGAAGTAACTTCCTCTACTTACGCTATCAGCATCCACCGTGTATAAGCATACCAGCAAAAAACACGTTTTTAGTCGTATATGCCCGGGGCTAAACACGAGGGATTCGGGTAGTTCGATAAAAATTGCAAGTAGTTGATTTGCTTACCGGTGGACGTTGAAGGGGATTCTGGAAACCCGTTGTTTCCCGTTGTCAAATCATTAGCATCAAATCGTTTCTTTCCTTTAATGCTTGCGTCAGGAGTCTTGTTTCTCTTCCTCTCTGAAATTGCATTATGTTTTTAATGTTTATTTTATCTGTATAATACGTTTTCATGTTTACAAACTTACTTTGTGATCTGGCCAAGGTTAAACTACCGTGTGATCGTTTTTTATAATCTTGAGTTCTGGAAACTGGTTCTTCTTCCAGTACTTCCAATGATTTTTTTTCACCTGGAAAAAGTTTCCAGTAAAACTTCTCCATGCTTGATGAAAGCTTCCATAAGTCAAACCGTGTGTTAATCTTGAACAAATTTGGTTATAAAATAATCTTGATTTGTTACACTTTTATACTGAGTACTAATATAATAATAATGTTTTTGGTAGTTACAAAATGTATTTCCGAAGTGTTCCCAACGTTCACACCGGTTTGATTCCAGTACAGTTGGGAAACCTTTACACCTTGTAGAATAACAACGTCCCCAACTGCAGTTATTTTTAAAGATTGGTTTCCCCAAACTGTACAGCGTAATTTCGTACCCTGTGAAATTCAATTCAATGATTAATTTGAAAATTTATTTAATGATCAAATAATTTTGAATGATTCATTAATAAAGTTTAATAGTAATAGTGAAATTCAGATAGTACTTGGTCATCATGTAGTGAGTCGGACAAAATAAATTGCCTCGGTGGCAGTTCTTTGTATTCATTGCCATCTAATTCCCAACCCGCAGTTGGATCTATATCCCAATGTATTTCTGATACGAATCCAATCAAATCTATTGTTTTCAAGCATTCATTTAAATAAAGGTAGTTATAAGTTTCAACGAAACGACATTTGTTTTTAATCAATTTCAAAAACAAAGGTGTTTTTTCATAAAAAGAACTTACCGACAGCGATGTTCTTAGCAAGAGTCGGTATGGATTGAATATCCGTGAACTCAAACGGAATGTACGTTCGACAGTTTTGGATGGTCGACTTTAAGGGTTTAATTTTATCACCATGTCGTAGGACCAATTGAGAACCGTGTGGATGACTTTTCACGACATAGTTTGGGTCATATTTACAGATTACAGGTGATTCAATAATGTACGTGCGACCAACCTGTCAAGCATAAAAGTTTGGCAAGAAAATATCTTGATTGTTTCACTGCTTAAATGATAATTATTTTATAGGAATTTTCAGCACTTACTTGCATTTTATCCAAAATGTCTCCAACATGATCGTCGAACACTCGGGCATATATCTGTCCGGTATTATCTGCTAAAAGGATCTTCCAAAATCTTTGGTCATCTTTTGTTACAAATTCATCTGTTTTGTGCACAACCGTCACTTTCAAATTTTTCCTTAAAGTGAAATTACAAGATATGTAATTTAATTTTATAATAATAAAATTTAATAATAAAGTAAAATCGACCATTATTTCGAATCATGTAATCAAGTATAGTCCTAAGTTCTTGCTGAATTTTATAGTTTTTTGCAAAGAATAAGTAATATATAGTATCTAGAAGAGACAAGCCCCCAGAAGAGTCCCAATCTTGTGGTTCCAAGGGACTTTGTTTGTAAGGGTTCATATTTTTTTAATTTGACTATGGCAACTTTTCCACTAATTTTTGAGTTTTAAAAGAGAGAATTTTCTGTACATTCGTTTTTTTTCTTCAAAAAATTTAAAAATTTCAATTTTTGAATGAAAGAAAACAATTTTTCCCTTCTTGAACTGTAGAATTCTGAGATAAGTTGCCATCAGAATTTCTGTGACTATTTTCAGCAACTTTTTAATTTTAATAATCCCAAAATTCAAATTTATTTAGGGTTGTAAATTTTACAAAATTGACAAGTTCGTTTTTTAGAAATTTTTTTATCGCTCTCAAATTGAAAAAACCGATGAAAAGTTCATTATAATGCGTCAATTATTGTTTGCGCTGATGGTTTGATTTTTTTTGTATAGGAATACTGCATAAGAAAAAATGGAAACGTTTAAAAGCAAACGTCTCCATCAATTTTCAACGAATTTTCAAATGATTTTTTTTATTCAGCGTTTATACAAAGTTAGGAAGCTCTTTTTTTCTTTTTTTTCTTTCGCTGTCAAATTTTAAAAAAACCCGATAAAAACTTTTTAAAAGGGTACAGTGACTTCAAGATAAAAAACACATGCACCCGTAAAAACAATATATGACGCATTATAATAATTTTTTTCGGTTTTTTTTAATTTGGGAGCTATAGAAAAAAATTCTAAAAGACGAACTTCCCAAATTTGTAAAATTTAAAACGCTGAATTTTTCAAAAAAAATCATTCGAAATTTCGTTGAAAGTTAACGGAGACATTTGCTTTCAAACTTTCCATTGCTTGCTTATGGAGTTTCTGTATACAATGGGCCCTTAACCCGAATAATGAATGTTTATAATTGTTTTGATTGTATTATGTTCATAGTAACTTAAAAGTTCATTTTGTTGCAAACTTTGATGTTTTATTTAACATTAATTTTTGAAGGGGTTTATTGATTTTAGTATTTTTACCTCCATTCACCATTGCAATTAATTAAGAGTAAATTAAAAGTTGCCTTGAAATGTAAATTTTTCTTACTGCAAGACTATCGAAGATTTTGTTGGACTTGGACGAATTTTGGACACTTTGGTGAATGTGCTTTTTGGCGGTTTTATAACTTGTCCAATATTCTTTTCCTTTTTTGTGGCAAACTTATTCTTGGAATTGTTACCATTTTGATTTAATGGCTGAGAATTCATCATAATAACCCGTTGAATTTATTGCTCTTTTAAAAATTATAATTATGACAAGTTGGAATTAGAAAATTTATAATATAATTTTTGTGTATTTTTTAAAATACAAAAATATATATATTAAATATAGGTTTTGTTGACATATATATTTTTTGTAATATTGACAGTTAAGCAAACTCTTTCATACGTAAAAGCTTAATTTCAATAAAAAAAAGAATTTTATATGGATCGTTTTGCTCAAAGACTAAAACTGAAATGAAATCAAAATTGCATAAAATGGAGTAGTAGAGGACAACACTAGATATGTCAATACAAAATAAATACCGTAAAGTGCATTGAGATATTCGTGCCTGTGACTGACTGTTCTGAGAGGAACAGGTTTTTGCCTCCAAAATTCATTTTATATAAGAACCTGTAATATGGATATAAATATTACGGGGTTGGAATCTCATTGGGTTGAACAGGTGTTTAGGGAGTGAACTTGTTTTTTCTGAGTGCAATGAGGAATGCATTATTTCATGAGTTTTGGTGTGACATACAGGATTGAACAAGAAAGCATGGAAATGTTGCACTGTCATGCATATATTTGGTCTTCGATTTTTTCCTGCGTAAGTTTAGGGACCCGAGCCCAACCAATATGACATGACATCTTCAAACAAACATGGAAAATTATTCATGATGATTCGCAGTAAACTATATCATTTTGTCAATTCTTAAATCTTACAAAAAAAATCAAGTTTATCGAAAACTCACTATTGTAAATAATAACAGATTTTGAGAACATTTACAGAATATTTTTTATTCATTCATTCATTTTTTCCACATTATAATATTTTTACTCATGTTATTAACGGCTATGTATGATGGTGTTCTTGCAAAAATTCAACAGAACTGTATCATAGCCAATAACCAGCGATTAAATTTAATGTTTTACTTTCCTATGGTTTTTTCATATATGTAAATAAATACTGTTTAGCATCTCAATTTAAAAATTTACTTTTATGAAAGTCTCAAATAAAAAAATAATCATATGATTGATAAATTTGCAAACTCTTCATTATCCGCCTTTTATTATAAATGACATTGACATCCACACTTTGATGGATAACTACGAATTTTGTATAATTTTTACATTTGTAGACGAAAATTAAGCTCTTCACAATAAACAAAATCGAATGGCACTTTAAAATTTTGAAATTTGAAGCAGTAAATGGATAGTTTTTAAAGGTATCGAATATATGCGAACCAAGGTCTTTCGAACGATAGCTACGAGGATTTCTAAGGTTTGGACACTTCCCACTTTCCTGTATAAACTGAGCACTCCACTCTAGACTAAATTGCTCCGTTCAACCAAAGGGATTTATAACGAAGAACGATTTAAATAAATGTAGTCAGAGAATATAAATACGAAATTAAATTAAAAGCAATAACTTCAGATGACACTGCATTTGACTGCAGGAAAAATTATAATAGAATAGAACAGGTCTTCATTAACTTAATGAGCTGCAGTACATGCTAAAGTGCCCAAGCTGCCTTAAATACTATATAAAGATATTAGCGAATTACAATTTATAATATTTAGGTCTAATTTAAATTTTTTGTTTTTTAAATTTTCTTTTTAATTTTTAAAGTTGGGACCTTCTAATCGTAAGACTCAAGAGGACTCCTACAATAGTAATGAAGGTCAAAACTCAAAGGTAAACTTGCAAAATCCCATGTGGCCTAGCGGCATATAAAATTTACAATTTCATCTGAAACTTAACGACAGAAGTGACGGGTTTCAAACATGCATCGTCAAAACAATTCTCTAAACATTTGTGAAAAAACCGGTTAAAAGTCGATGACGCACCAAAAACCAATGTTACTGCAGATATTCAGAAAGTTGACCTTTCACGTTTATGAATCAACTGTTCTATTTTTTTAAACATTAATTCGCAAACTTGTAGTGTGAAAGTATGAGTGGTGGAACACGACAGGAAGTTTTATTTTTTTAGTAATATAATGTGTATGTTTCGTGTGAAATTAATATCGGCAAGAAATAGAACCGCGGTCACAAAGTAAAATTGTGTTTTATTAATTAATAGTTCATGTCATTCTAATTTAATATTAATGAATGATGATAATAAATTATTACATTTATACACTGCTGTAGTCTAATCCTCTAATTGAAAGTTTAACTTAAAACTAAATTTAATATAAATGCACAAAAATTAAAAGAAGTTCCTGTTTCCTCTATACGCAATTCCTGTTAGCAAAACGTTTCATAACTTTTGGTACTCAAATTCTGTGTTCGTCTTGTGCTATTACAAGAAACAATCAAATGTTTAAAACAAAATTTCTGGTTTTGTACATAAATGTTTTTAAAGATTCCTCAAGATATTCTTTTACAGACGTTCCTCTGCATCTTTTTCCTGTTGAAAAAAAATTAAACGGTTAGTGTGTAAATGTTTAAAAATTATTCAGTTGTATTGTATGTTACATTTTCGCAAATAAATTCTAGGACTTACCGTTGGTTCTCTTAGCTCTTACGTTGGCTCCTGTGTGGTTTTCAAGAAGAATTTTAACACTTTCTTGACTAAGTTGGCAGTTTCCAGATGCTTAAAAAATGAATTGAACATTTGACATTTATTAATTGTTTAAGTTTATTAAGTTAAGAAACTCGTGTAAAACTAAGGACAAGAAAGCTTACTTCTTGGTCTTTTAGAAGAATGATGAATCATATTCGTCTCGTTATCATTTTGTGTATCCATCTGCATAGTTTCTTCTTCAATAAAAGTAACACTTTCATCAGAATCAGTCCATTCTACAGAATCGTGAAAATCGTCAGGAATTTGTGTTTCGACATCATCACTCTCATCAGTGTTTCGAATTTAATCATCAGAACTGTCACCAATGTGCTCGTAAAGTCAATAATTTCATCGCCAAATAACATTGTGTGGAAATGCATCTGATCCGGTGGTATAATTGCCTTCTGCTCATCTTCATCATCTAACCCTAACTGTTTGCAAAACAAAAGGTTAGTTAAGGTTCTTTTTAATTGAACTAATTTCCATAAAATAAGTTGATGGGAAATTAGTATTTAAGTAATAAATGTAAATTGATCTTACAAAAAATAACTCCGTGGTGTTTCCAACGTTAACCCCT
>JAQFYJ010001051.1:0-10371 GCA_034694685.1 Isotoma anglicana | reverse complement strand
CTTTACTTCATTTTATCTGAGAACTGCTTGTAATTTGATTTATCTCATGTTATAAGCTTATATCTCAGGATTCTCAGATGTAATTTTTCAGATTTGAAGGTTTAATAAAAATTAATTTTTCCATACTTTTTTTCCGATACTTTTTTTTCCGGATACGTTTTCTTCCGTAATTTTTTTTCCGATACTTTTTCTTCCGTACTTTTCTTCCGGATACCATTATTACATGGGTGAGGACTTGTCAGCTTCCCCACACCAAAATAGATTGACGATGTGGCTGAAGCTTAGGGTGTTTAGGATTGACACAATTCTGCCATAGAGAGGTCCTTGGGGTACTTTCGTTGGGGATAATCCAGCTTGGAAAATACATTCTAATTCTTTTTCGGATTTGGGAAGTTTATGTCCGTTCTTGATTCGGTAGACCTTTCCTTCCAGCCTGTAAAGAAAAATAATTTTATTATTCACAAGAAGCAATTATTTTAAATGTGTCTGAAAATAAAATTTCTGGCTCTTTTTAGTGCTCTGTCTTCAAAAAGCTGTTGCTAAATCAGAATAAGATTTTTAAACTTATGAAAACAATATATTTCCCTTCTTTATATTTTGGACTCATAAACTGAAGAAAGATGAAGCACAAAATGGCAGTAAACTGTTTTAAAACGAATTTTTAATCTTCAGTTGTTGAAAAATAAATCAAAAACCGCAATAGAGCAGAGATTTTAAATTTTTCAACTTTTTATCATTAGTCATTTCTTGTAGGGAATACTAAAATCAAGGTCAAATTTCTAACCTTGTTCTAAATAAAGTTAAAAACATTTAACCAATAACAGTAAAAACTCTGACAGATCTAAAAGATAGGCCGAATTTTCAAATTAAACTAAAATACATAATATACATTTCTCATCCTCATCATAATCTTTAAACTTTTTTCTGCAATAACGCCCCTCTACAAAATTAAATATTTTTCATTCAGTTTCAGAATTTAAAAGACCAATGAATATATAAATTACTTGAAAAATCCATTTCTAGTCAATCGAATAAAGCTTCTGAAGTTTGATCCATCTCTATCCTCACGCAATTCCTCGCCCTGGTCTGCATTACGAAACCCTTTAATTTCTACCTGTCGATTTGCAACAATATTATTTAAAACTCGACCGATCACCCGTTTACATAAGTATTTTGCATTAAGTTGAAGGGACACATTGCTTTTCCTTTTTCTACATTTTAAATAGGTAGGGATTTACGTAATTTTCACACTGCTTTTAACAAGCAGTCGTTCACTCTTTCCCATTACCTTCTATGTCTTTAAATTTAATCTTAGCTAATTTATGTATTTTGCAATCGGTCGACGCTCTCATCCTACTCAAACCCAGTTTTCTTTCTTTCGTTTCTATTATTTCCAAGCTCATTCAGTTTAAAATGTCAAAGAAAAAAGTAAAATTTCCATAATATTTTTTTCGCTATCCTATAATATTTTGTCGATATCCTATTTTCACTTTTCCTATTTATTCCTCGGAATATTTTTACTATCCTATTTTTTTCTATACTATTTCTTGCATCCTATTTCTTCCACAAATCATATCAAACTACTTATACAGAAGAATCCTAATGTCAAAGTTAGAATACATATTTTATAAGGGAAAAATCAAAGACAGCAAAGCCAACATTCAGTTTTAAAAAAAATAGATTTGAACGAAGGGAAGCTTCTTTTTATTGAGCCAAATTGTTTGGTACATATTCATTTTAGAAGCCAAACAATAGAATTGTCATGAAAATAAATGTGATAGCTGCGTAAAACATAAATTAGAAAGCTGAAGTATAACTCTTGGAAGTTTCTAATTGGACTGTAGTAGAATTCAAACCTTAAAAAATATATCATTCATTAAATGCAAGCCAAACTTTCAACAAATCTCAAAATGCCTCCCGAATCCACTTTGACTTCAACAAGTCCTCGTCGTTCAACCGTTTGGGCATTTTGCTCTGCTGTATGGGTAAGTAATTTAGATGTAATTCAAAGTGAATTAATTAATAGTTTTAGTTAATTTGTTTACGATCCCCTGTTTGGTAAAATTAACCATTTCTTTACTGTATAGATGTTGTTAATTGGGGTTTACCTTTGGAACAATCGGGAGTTTAAGTTTACTATCCTTCTGGTACCATCCGAGTGCGGTGAATTCGACAATAACTCCGATACCGTTATTTCGCCGTTTCCTGACACGACAACAACTTTGCAAACTCCCGCAAAATCTCCTACTGTGAATGAAGATAAAGTGAGTCATTATGGATTCGTTACAGGAAAACAGTTCCAACAAGATCATATATTCGATCCCAAATTATCCCAAGCATTAACACAGTTTTTTAAGTCGGAAAGAGACGTTTTATCAATCCTTGAACTTGGGGCTGGTAGGGCAGATTATGCGAAAATGTTTAAATCTGAAGGATTCTTTGTAAGCTGTTACGACGGATATTCCGACACTCAGCAAGTGTCTGAAGGTAACTGTGGAATAATTGATTTTAGTCAACCGATTGATTTGGCCAAGCATGATTGGGTACTTTCATTACAAGTTGGAGGACATATTCAAAAACAATTTGAAGCAAACTTTATATCAAGTATTGACAAAGGAAATAAAAAAGGAGTTGTTATTAGTTGGGCTGTTAAAGATGAGCCAGGCTCGTTGCATGTCAATAAAAGAAATAATGCTTATATACGGGAGCGATTTAGTAATTTGGGATACACTTCAGATTTCGATACAGAAAGAGTTTTGCGAAATTCGTCGACATTAGGTTCGTTTAAGAATACGTTGATGGTTTACCGTAAAAAATTATAATTTAATAAGGAGCCTTTTTGTGTTAATTTTTGTTTTGCAGCTTTCAATAAAATTGCAAATTTACTAATATTACTCGTATTAATTTATAAATAACTTTTTTCATTCCTTCAAAAAAAATTCATTCAACCACATTTGTTAGCAGATTGGAACGAACGAAACGAAAACAGGGTCAGTATTTGTTTCATTTGGTGATAAGATTGTTCGACCTTTGCTTGTGGTATTTTTACGGAAACACTTATAAAAACAATCATTCCAAAGCAATTGTTTTATTTTGGAGTTTTGCGAATTAAAAATGATATTTCGAACAGAGGTTGTACTTTAGGAATAGGAATAAGCATGATTAGTTTACAATGTATAATACCCTGAGTTGTTTGAAGACGAATTTAATTGTGAAATCTTCCACCTTTAACAGTAAAAGGGGCATCAATCTTTCCCTATCCCTCTTTCATTAAAAAATATTTGACCGCACTCTTTCCCGATGTCTCTTTTACCCAAAAAAATGAAAATGGATCTTTTTTTAACGCTCTTGCATCAACAAATCAAACCTAGATTTCCCGATCCCTCTTTCATAAAAAAAGTGTGATCGATCTCTCCCGATCACTGTTTTGAACTAAAATTTTGCTAATTGATTTTTCTATCTTTCTTTTAATCGATCGGCGAACTTTCCAGCTTTTGAATTAATGATATTGGCTATATTTGTCGTTTTGTAAATCGTAAAATAAAAAAAGCTAATTGCAATTATGCTACAATTTAAATAGACCGTCATTAAAAACCATCATCCTCAGTGTTTAATGTAATGTGGAATTTGAACAAATTTGCATGATATTGTTTGACGAGTTAAACTGTACATGGTAGACACCACATATCAGTTGTTTATTTTATGTATACCTGTCTGCATCAATGGTTTTTGTTTCTTAAATTTTCAAAAATCTGTATTTTGATAAAATCTCAAAAATTCAAGTAGGTGTCAATCAATTCAAGAAACAAATTACAATAAGATAAATAAAGTTTTTTTAAATAACAAATATTGAGCAGAAAAATGACTCGCAATAATCAATCCCTCCCGATCCATCTGAGCCTCAAATTCTTACCACTCTTTGATCTTTCTTTTCACCTGAACAGACCGATCTCTCCTAATCTTAATAAATATAAACCTAAAGATTTATCTTTCCTATGTTTCTTTACCACAACATGCACCATTCACCTATTTTTCTATCATTAGAAACAATGACGACCTTCTCTCTTTCCTTGATCTTTTTCGATGTTTCTAAAAGGTGGGTTTCACCACACCTATGATAAAGGCATAACGAATATACCCCACAAATTTGATTGAATTTGCAGAAAATAGCCATCCGCTCCACTAGAGTATTACTCTCCTCCAGTTATATAAAAACTGAAATTGAAGTAAAATATGTGAAAAACAAAAACGCATAGTGAGTTATGTCCGTTTAAATTTTGTCAATTAAATGTGTGAAAAGAGTCAAAAAAGCTTCTCATAAGGGGATTACCAGAACTTGACAAAAATTTTTTGGGTCGAATTTTTTTTGGTGAATTAAGTAACTTATGTAGATAACACTAGAAAACAATTAGCTACAGGATTGCATATGGACTATCCACAGTAATTTTTGAAAGTAGCGAGTTTCACTGGAATAGCTTTGGGACTTGGTACTGGGAAAGGCGGAAAGGAATAAAGCTAAGATTTTTTCCTTCCGCTCGCGCACTAAATGAGCATGCCTTTCTCTTTTAACTCAATCGTTTGGATTTTCAATTTTTCATTCATACGAACACAAATTTATTTCCATCAGTTCTTAAAACATTTTAATCCGAGCCAGAGTTGATGAGGTTTTCATGTCTATGTCCACAATGCATTATATGATTGGTCCCTTTATAATTTGCTAGATCTACGACGAATTCATTGAAAGTTACAAATCCTCTGGTCAGTAGTTAATAATCACTGATTAGGCAAAGTTGAGACAGTTTGGGAAATAATATGCCGAATGTTTTCACAAGACCGGCAGGGTGAAAAATTTATGAACGGTTGGCTAAATCTTCAGTGAAGCTTCGAATAGCCCGAACCGAATGGCTTTGTACCTTTGCAAAATCAGTGTAAATTATTTTCCCCCATATGCCAAGAATAATAATTTCTTGTCCCATTTGTCAAAATCAGCCAAATCAAATGATTTTGGGAAAACCCACATAGGTCACCCAAATCCTTTGAAATAAATTTTTTTACTGTATTTATAATAACCCTTTATTAACATATTTCATATATTACACCAAAAATAAGCAAACAGGGGCAAATTTGATAAATGTCCCTATAGAAACCAAGGGGGTCCCCATCGGTTTCCTGATAGTCCGATCAAATGTCTAGATCTATGGATCAAAAATCCATCTTCAAAAAATCAGTATTTGTGTTGGCCACGTTAATTATGTGTTTGAAATTTTAATTCAATTGGTTGGGGTCTTCTTGTGTTATCGTTTGTCAGCCCAGACACACAGCCATAATGATCTCATTAACAATAGATTGAGTAAAAAATACAGAAATTGTCGAAAACCAAAAAAATGTTGCATTTGATATTGCAATGACTTTTTAATGAATTTTTTTGGAAAAATGTGTTGGCTAGATTACGCAGCTGGGATCATGATAAAATTTTATTTGTATTTTGCCATTTTTAAATTTAAGCTTAATGGGCGAAAAAGTATCGTTTATGTCGATCCTGTATTGTGAAATAATTTTATATAGTTGAAAGTAAAAAATACTGAAATGTCATTTGACGGTTGACCAAATTGGTCGCAAATATTCGTCAAGCGACTTTTTGAATTTTTAAGGTATAGGCTTGATCTCATAAGGTTGTAAAACCAACTGATTTCCCCAGTTACGTCACATCGAATTTTTTAACGTGGTTAAATAATTCAGTAAATGCGGTTATTTTAGGGTCTGATATAAATGCACAATAAAATCATAAAATTGTTCTCATCAAAGTGATAGGCTCTCAAAGCTCCCTTCATAAAATATATGCATCTCAATCTTCCAAGTTATCCATCAAGCCTCCTTTTTCTAGTTCTTTGCATAGATATTTTTTAAGTTTAATTTGTCGAGTTTGTACAAAAAATGACATCCTCATAACAAAAATTTGCAATGAAAATTTCAAAACGAAACTTCAAACATTTAGGAATCAAAGGGCTTTTAGGGATTAAAGAAGCGTAATCCTAAGAAGCCCAAACTACCATCACTTCAACAGGATTATCCAAGACTTTATGTCGCGACTTCTTTCAACAATTTTACAATCTTTTATTTTGTATATTCACTTTTTTTACAAATATTAGATTTTAGATTTTGTTTTTATACGTAGAGTATATTTTAACCTTTTGAGAAAGATACTGCATCATTTCTGTAATCGTTGAATACATTTTTGAGATTGAAAGACATATTCTTCTTTTTTAATACTTGAAGTTTTAAACTTTTTCGTAATATCAGTTACAGAATTGTAATGTTTACTTCATTTTATATTCCATAAAGACCAATGCACCTACGCACCAGAGTAGACTATAAAAGAGACAGCTGATAACAGCACATGGTTCGCCGGAATGTCATTTAATTGTGCTTCAGTTTGTACACCACAAATATCTTAATCATAATTCTTAAAAGAATTTACATTAGCATTTAACATGATTTTGATTACAATACCTCTTAAATAACTTTATATCCTTTGAATGCAGCCATCATGATGCATGCATCATGCATTTTTGAATGCATTCTGCTTGCAAAATTATAAAAAAATATATGGATAAAATTCGGTCCCTAGTTTGTGGCTTGAATCGTGTTTATGTGTTATAAATAAAAATTGATTCTAAGGAATAAACAACAAATATATCTGAAAATTATAAGTAATTGAAAACAAAATTCTCCCAAAATTGTTATGAAGTTGTTGCATTTGGATGAACGTAAATCCGATCATGAGAGAATTGATTCTTGACAAACGCCAGAAGCTTGTACCCTTTGTTGGTCATAAATGTATGGATTTCTCGAACTCGGGTAGAAAATTCTTCAGTCTCAATAGTTAATACCTGTAAATAAAGGATCGGTTTATATCTGTAGTTTAAAAAAAATAAGCAATCGTTGTTTGTGTCTTCAAGTATTGTCCATTTTACAATTATTGCAAAATGAAGCGACATGAAAAGCGTTCCAAGGAGTGTTAATGAATGGTCGGGAGTCGCAGGGAGAAGGGTTTGTGCGGGGTTTAAATAGTGAGAAGTTTTAGGGATAATGAATTGTATTGTAAAGGAATTGTGCTATTTGAAACTAAGTAGGATTCTGTGAAAATATTTAGGGTTATGAGAAACGTTTTGGGGCTATGTTAAACTAATTGAGTCTATTAAAAGCGAATTAGGAATATTTAAAATCATTCGAACGTCATAGTTAGGTAGCAGTAATAGAGGAGATGTATTATCAAAGTAAAAAAACATTTCGATTTAACACTGATTGTGAGTCAAAATTTTGACGTGTTTAGGTCCCTTGTGTCCAGCTAAGATGTACGTTGTACGCATTCAAGATATTGCTCAGTTCAAAATAAACTAGTTTATAGTATGAACGTGCTCTGTTCTTTTTTTAAAATTGATTTATTTATTCGTCGTAGGTTATCATCATTTTTGCACGCATACATTTGATAAGCCTGACGACACACCTTTAGATTTTCATAGGATAATTATGGGTCGAAGAAAACATGCGATAGTTGATTCCAATAGGTGGAGAATCAATTTCACAAAACATTTTTTAATTTCTTTAACATTTGGAGAAAAATTTGACATTTTTAATATGACCTTTGTGATTTTTAACGGCGCATCTACGAATTCATTTGATTTGATTTGATTTAATCTTTATTAAAGTGCATTTCCCAGTTCAATACAAAATTAGCACTGTTCTACCATTAATCATCCAAGCTAAAGTGGTCTACTATGCGTTTAAAGGTCAAGGTTCATCCCCATATGGCAATCCGTCCAAGAGTTATCATGCCAAAGGACAGACAGACCGACCAAACGCGTTTATAAAGGAGCTTTCGCTCCACAATTATCAGGGTCGGGTGTGCATACCACGACTGTGCAAAACATATTTTAATGTAAAATTCAAATACTATGAATTATGCAAAACACCATTACTTTAAATATTAAGAATTACTCAACAAAAAATAAATCTCATGTAACAATAGCTATAAAACCCCATAGGAGCTCCAGTTTAGCTCTTGTCCAGAACACACCTTGAAAAATGAGCTCTCATATATTCTGACTTCTAGTACCACTTTCAGTATCTACTATAATATTTATTTAGAAGCTAACTGGATGTAAGAACTAAACTATAAACTCGTTATTCCGCCTTTAAGGTTAAATTTATCATTATCATCAATACTCTATTACTTATAAATTATTTATGATCACTGTATGTTAAATGATTGTAAAGTCTGAGGCCACATCAATTAAGAGTAAAAACTATTACTACCACTACTATAAAACCCCATAGAGTGTTATTTCTGAATTTTCAATAGAACACAGGGTTGTTATCCGGGTTGCGTTGTAATTACGGATTGGAAATTAATTTCAACCTTCAAATGCAAAATTATTTGGAAAAAAGCACCAGTTTATTAAAAAAGTTTTATTTGAATGATTTAGTATTTTTATTACGCATTAATGTCAAATTGTCTTCAAATTTAGTAAATTTTAGAAAGGATACATTTAGTTCATTCTTTTAAGTTATATCAGTTATAGCTTGTGCATCTGTTGCAATTATGTATAAACCTAACTGCACTTTTTATTAATTAATTTACCATTATGCCAAAAACATACTATACAATGCATCGATAAAACGCTGGAGCTGTGTTTAAGGGAATTTTAATTCGTTGGAATTCTATACCAGGTTTGCGGTATTTTGAAAATATAAATTAACTATTGTAAACAGTAGTGTCAAAAAGGTGTCGTTTATGATTATGGAACGTTTGAATCGATATTGTATCTTTCGAATCGAATTTGTATCGTTTGAATCGATTTCGTATCGTTTGAATCGAGTCTGTATCGTTTGAATCGAATTCGTATCGTTTGAATCGATTATATATTAATTTAAATCGTTTTAGAACAAAATCAAACATTTGAATTTTTGCACCAAAATTTTAATTTTTTTAAGTTTAGTCGTTTTTGTATTTTACTTTGATCGTGTATACCGAATTTCGTGGTGATAGGCATATCCGATATAAATAAATACTTAAAGTTGAATTTTCGCGCCCGGGGTGGAATATTTTACATTTTACTCATTGTTTTTATTTCATCCGAATTCTAAGCTTTTCGGGGATATCCCATTTGCCTAAGTTAAAAAATTTTAGGGGGTGCGTCTTAAAGTGACCCTCCTTGGTCCCTTTTTTGGGGGTCCCTACAGGTCATCTAAAGTAAGCATTGGCTGAGGAGAAACAATTTTCGAAAAAAAATATTTTGCATATCTTAAACATAAAGTTAAAAATTTGACCTTTTTATTGTGACCTTGGGGGCTGTCTTACAGGGCCCATCTACAAACGCGTCTAAGCCACGGGGGTCTGGAGTATGTGTACAAAGTTTCATCCCGATAAGTCAATCCGTTCGAGAGTTATCGTGTCCACAGACAGACGGACAGACAGAAAAGTGATTCGAATAAAGGAGCTCATTTCCTTAATAACCAGTGTTCGCCCATTGCTTAATATTCAGTTGCTGGCTTGCTTGTTTAATTAGCATTAAAGCGCTTATCCGAAATTTTGAGTTTTTCGTTTGAATCGCTGTATTGGCAATTTATCATACCCGCCAATGCCTTTTTTGCTTAAACAGCAAATACAGCATTGGCGGGAATTAAAAAAGCCAATAAAGCAAGCAAGCAATTAAAGCAAAAAAAGGAAAAACAAAAATATCACAAATTATCTATGGTTATTGCTGTTTTGGCAAACACTGCAAATAACTGGAATGTTGAAATTACAAATTACTTGTATTTGGAAGCCACAAATTTATTGCATTTCGAAAACAAAAAATCCCTGTATTTTGAAAATACAAATTTCTTGTAACTTAAATGCGCAAATAAATTGTGTATTTAAAAAATACAAATTATTCGTGTTTTGAGTATTTTCAAAATATGCAAATTATTTATACTTTATACAAATTATTCGTGTTTTGAGTATTTTGAAAATATTAGCAAATTATTTATACTTTATAAATACAAATTAGTTGTACTTTGAAAATTACTAATAATTTGTATTTTGTAAAATTGTATTTTGTAAAATTGTATTTTGTAAAATTGTATTTTGTAAAATTGTATTTTGTAAAATTGTATTTTGTAAAATTGTATTTTCAAAAATTGTATTTTGTAAAATTGTATTTTGTAAAATTGTATTTTCAAAAATTGTATTTTCAAAAATTGTATTTTGTAAAATTGTATTTTGTAAAATTGTATTTTGTAAAATTGTATTTTGTAAAATTGTATTTTGTAAAATTGTATTTTGTAAAATTGTATTTTGTAAAATTGTATTTTGTAAAATTGTATTTT
>JAQFYJ010001050.1:0-10371 GCA_034694685.1 Isotoma anglicana | reverse complement strand
AAATGAGGTGATATGTTGAAACTTTTCTCGAATTCAATTTCACGTGTGACCGAGTTGGGTCTTGGGGTTTTATTTAGTTACAAGTTACTTTATCGATTCTATTTTCTCATGGGTCTTGATTACTTAGGTTTTGTTAGGATAATTGACAGATAGGCAACAAGAAGTCGTGTTTTAGTATTATTATTATTATTATTCATTCTAATTTACAAAACCATGACGTGTTTAACTTTTAAACTAGGGGAGAAGTTTTGAATTATGAATTAAGTTACGCAATAAGTTTAAATGCAATTTATTACCTATGAGGAGTTTCTATTCTATTCCAAATATTATAATCATGATATGAACTAATTTTAAGTTTTAATGCAGATGTATATTAAGACCTTTCAATAGATAAATTTTATAAGTGCCATTGAAGGAAAAGATGCCAACTAAGGAATAGCCGACCAGTACGTGTGAGAACGAAGGTCATGAGGTGTGAGTGATAGCTTTCAGAGCAGATTTCGAGAATAAAAGCCTACTTAATAGAAGAGGGAGTTATACAGGCTATTAATTGAACACCGAGAAAATAAGCTGGTGGTGTGGTAGTTTGTGGCACAGCGATTTCCATTTTAGTGCCAACTCAGCAGTCTATTCTGCCTCGAACCACATGGCATTGTACCAAAGCTCGTGTCAACAGTCAACTTACACCCAGAAGAGTCTCAAACTTTCACTAATCTATAACCCCACTCGACCTGCTCATTCATTATTTCAGCTCATCCATTGAATTCATCATTAGAGCACTTGATGAAAGTGAAACTACAGCTTTCTCTGACCTATGCTCGAGTAATCAAATCACTCACGTTTTACAAACCATCTATTACAATTTACAATAACATAATAATAATAGTCATTCACTTTCCTCTCGAATCTCATGTAGCATGATACATAATAACAGGATGAACATGACACGAGCCACAAAACAGATTCCCTTTTTCTCTCATCTTCAATGTCTAAAATTGAAAATACAATTGAGTAAGTTTTATTACATCACGTCATATGTGTGGCTAAAGTTCCTGCCTGTTTCGTATATTAAGTTATCTCTCTGTAAATTTAGAGAATCTAATTACACTGTTGCCGAATGCAACTAAATTCTGCTATGCTTCGTCACTTCGATAACTCGTGGGCTGAAGATAGCTTCACCAGGGTTGTAAGTCCTGATGCTTCTGCAAACTATGGTTTATTCCGCTGAAGGAACGGCCAATTTCGCCCAAGGAAGATGACCCTAAACCAAAGAATTTCTTCCGCTTCAAGAACTGACAATTCCGCTCAAGGAAACTGTCTAATACTATGCTGTCCACAGTAGGACTTGACTAATAATTCTCAAGTTCAGAGAGAAATTCTACTAAATTATCCTTTGACGCTTACCTATATACTAATTATATCCACCGAATGTATCTTATCACTATTAAACTAAAATTACATACAAGGGTATACTAACAATCCCTAACATATACCATATCATATTTATACTACTCAATATGCGACTATAGTTAACAATAACATTTTACAATTCCACATTTCATCATTTTCTCAATTAACCTTTCCATTCACTACATCTATAATTCAACTTATATTTTTAATATGTTACGCTAACATTTTATTCTAACATTTTATTCATTAAGTTTTTAAAGTGTTGACTTTCTTTGATACTTTAAAATTCTGGCATTTTTTATTTTATTTTTTATTACATTTTTTATCTAATTTTTTAAAGTGATGAATTTCTTTGACACTTCTTTGACACTTTAAAATCCTGGCATTTTTTATTACTTTTTCTATTTCATTTTTATCATACTTTTTATTCAATTTTATGAATCACATCCTGATCCAACCCATCTTGACCTGACCCATTCTGACCCAACCCATTTTAACTTAACCTATTCTGACCCAACCCATTTTATGGCAAACTATAGTATCTTAAATCGTTAATAACCTTAAACTATTATCGTCCGATTTTCGTCTCGTAACATACACAATAAGAAGTATGTACAGTCATAAATTCCAATTATAAAATCCAACTCAACGAGATAAGTTTCCTCAAAAACAAACCAAACCCATAACTTTTTATGACTTACAAGGGGATTAAAGGTAATTTCAGAAAAATTTTGAGTCAATTTTTTTTTGAGAAGTAAAGTATCTCTTCAAACGTCGATTTCAAAAAACAGAACTTGCCCGATTTCATTCGGACGTCTCCCAGAATTTTTTGTCGGAGCGGGTTTGGCTTTAGCAGTAGGCGTTTGAATTGAATAGGTGACAAGCCGTTTGTTCCAAGTAGGTAAATCGAGTGACAAACAAAAAAGTTCTCATCCTCTTAAGTATGCCATCCTCTCTCATTTTCACTTTCTTTAATTTTCTTTCATTTTCACTTCCTTTGATTTTCTCACGTTTTTACTTGCTGGAAAAAGTTTTCAAACCCATGTTTTTTTTATTTTCAAACATTTTTATTTATTACTTGTAGTGTAAATTACAGTATAAAGGTGGTACAAAAGTGGATACACATCGCTGAAACCTTTAGCATTTAAAACACCCAATGAAATATGTTTTAATATAAATCCCTTGCAATGCTGTGAATGTGATGAAATTAATTTTATTATATGCGCTTGGTGTTCAAAACCATTTTGTTTCAAAGATTTCTTCATAAATTACCATTTTTGTGAGAATTTCGTGGAAAATGAATAATCTTATGTAAATTAAAGCCATGAAACTTTTTATAAATAAAACACTTGAAATTCCTCTTTGAAAATCTTATCTTCAATAGAAATTAGTTTGTACATTAACTAATTATATCATAGTATAGTATGTCATAGTTATGATTAGTAGGTTATATATCATTTAAAACATCGCTTTCTCGTCATGAAAATAGTTCAATTGAGACGCCTACAAAAATTCGCTAGACGACGCCTATATACTATACAGCCAAACTCGCTCTGGTAAAGAAATTCTAGGAGATGTGGGAATGAAATCGGGCAAGTTCTGTTTTTTGAAATCGACGTTTGAAGAGTTACTTTACTTCTCAAAAAAAAATTGACTCGAAATTTTTCTGAAATTACCTTTAATCCCCTTGTTAGTCACCCTCAGTTTCTATTAAAAAATTAACTATATTGAGCAACATTATATTTTAGGTATTTCTTGCAGGTCAAGATGTTGTTATTATATTCTCAACAATTTATATAATTTTTAAGTGATGTTTGAATAGCAGATAATAACCTTTATTCCTGTTAAGAATTTAATAGCAGGTGAAGTGAAGTAACAATAAGAAATATATAAAAGTAGCAAACCACTCTAGAAACCTCGAGTGACTCTGTTGAGTTGTTTCAACCAACCCGACCAATAAACAGAACACTTTCTCCACAGCTACCAGCTTGCCTTTATAAAGAGAGAAAAGCACTTGGGTTTCAACTTCAGAAGCTACCAGAGCGTTTGAGAGTTCATTCAATTCAAGCCGTTCTACCTTGTCTTTTCTGCAAATAAACTTTTTCATTCAGTCTAAATATTTTCTGATTCATTAACAACCAGCATCTAAAATTTACATGTGAACTAATATAAGGTGAAAGTTTTAATTTCGTCTAATTGCAACACGCGTGACTTCTTAAACAAGCGAACATTTTATTTTTGGTGTAAAAATTCTTAAAACTAGAAAATACTTTTAGTAATTTTACAAACATTCATTGAACAATTTTCCCTTCTTCTCTTGCAAAAATAAATTGGGAATGGAAAGAAGGCACAATAGTTTATGTGTTGAAGACTAACTAGCTGTATATATAAATTGAATAAAGTGTCATTGGAATTTGTAGTTCAATGTCTTTAGAATGATTAGCATATATCTCCCATTGGTGAAGCAGAGCATAAAATCAAATGAGTAAATAAAGCTGAAAGGTACATCCAATTTCTAGCCGAAGTCATCCCTGCCTGACGTCAACCGAGACTTTCTCCAATTTTCAAGAATATTTGTGCACAACCATCAAATTCATGCTTGCATGCACGGACAATTGTTAAATTGGCGAAGTTAAGGATGTTTTTCAATAACTCGAAGCTAAATTCGGGTTCATGAAACTCTCTCGAAACAACAAAGTTGTTTTCTAAGTTAAACGAGACTGAAAAATTTTCTTTCCAGTGAAAGTATAAAATAACTTCAAATCCGTAAATAGTTATAAATTTTGTGAAAAGAATTTGAAAAACAAGTCAAAATGCATCCCGTTTGCAACCAGACCGCAGACCCATTCGATTGTGGTTTCGAAACCCAATCTCCTTTCGCGAATGACTCTGGTACAGAAAATGAAGCTAATTTAACATACTTCGATATGAGCAACCACTGTCTGACAGGATGGATTGGAGATAACGAAACAATATGTGAAGATCCACTCTACTTTTCTTACTCGTACAGAATTATTGGGACTCTTATTCAAGGAATTATATTTCTTGTGGGAGTATTTGGAAACCTTATGGTGGTGGTTGTTGTAGCTCGAACAAAAAGTATGCATTCTCCCACTAACTGTTATCTTGTAAGTCTAGCCATTGCGGATTCCGTGGTTTTAATTGCTTCGATACCACAAGAAATTGTGAGTTATTATGTCGTTGGAAATCAATGGATTTGGGGTGAGGTGGGATGTGCCCTTCTCATCTTTTCACAACATTTGGGCATCAATGTCTCCTCTCTGAGCTTAGCTGCTTTCACTGTCGAAAGGTAAATACATTCTGATGTTTTTCATACCAAAATGGAACTTAATGCAAAAGTAATATTATTTATACGATATCAAATCCCATTCGCAGAATAAAACGAAGAAATCCTTTATTCTATACATTAAATTTTAAATTCTACCCACAAAGCCATCATCGAATGATATGACAGAAAAAATGTAGAAAGGTTTTCCTCGAAAGATGAATTATATACGATTGTTGTTGGACTTCTTGTCATACTTGATGTGCTTCTCTGTTTGTTTGTTTGCAGATACATAGCGATCTGTAAACCATTTTTAGCTCAGACCGTTTGCACTGTAAACCGAGCCAAGAAAATAATTGGTGGGGTATGGATATTTGCCGTTGTATATTGCTTCCCATGGCTTTTCTTGACATCCACATTTCCTCTCTACTATAAAGGCTTCACAAACATACAAACGTGTCAACATAGACTTTCCAGGGAGCAATATCTTGGATATTACTTTACCGACTTGATTTTGTTCTACATCGTCCCCCTACTGTTATCCGTCATTCTTTACGGATTGATTGCAAGGATATTGTATCGAAGTCACAATACTAAGTCATCCAATGGAACTAATGGACCTTTGTCTGTTGACTCATCCAAGACCAATGCTGCTAGGGTACAGGTAAGCATAGAATGTGCACTTCTTCTACAATGCATTTAAAAACCTTTTAATTACTAAGATGTTTGTTACAAGGATCTGGAGCATGCAATTAAGTGCAGCTCCTTTGAGATTTTAAAAGTTTACTGTACTTACACACAGGCGGGTTAGGTAGTATTTTCCCCTTTCACCCGAAGAAAGTAAAGAATGTTAAAAGTTAAAATGGTATGCTTTTTTTACATCGGCATCACTTTCCTTGTTTCACTTCTCCCCAAATGCATCTCCACTCTTCGAAGAGAAATTCCGTTTTAACTGCCGGAGCAAAGATGTTGGAGTTGGATCTACAAGAGAAATTTACGCTACAAATAAAAATGAATGCACGCTTTCACTTTTTACGATCTTCTTGATACGAAAATGTACTTAGCAATTTTTTTCCAAATCGTTTCAGTAAAAAGCAGCTGCTTTATAAAAGTTAGTCTGTATATCGATTTGGTTACATTATCGGTTGAAATAAATCTGTTAGAAAGCCATCAGCAGTTGTGTGACAGTTGCTTTTGTACTGTTATCTCTAAAAGGAAGCATATTTATTCCTTTTCTACATCTGAATATGAGTTATTGGATGAATAATATTTGCATTCATTACAAAAGAGATGCTTCAATAAATAGAGGAACACAGGGAGATGTATATTTATTTCATTATGCTTTGCTCGTTGTAAGCAAATCTAAAAATTATCTCTCATCATGTTTCTTGTTGATTCAACTACAACTAGGAAAACATAGATGAAGGAGCCTTGTTTATATTCTTGTCTGCTCCAGTAACTTTCTTTAAGTGCTTTATTCAGGGTAGGTAGTGTATCTTTTGCTTTGGAAAACTAAATAAGTGAATAATCCAAGGTTTAACTTATCTTTAGCGAAAGCTATAGGATTGTGAAATATTAAGCTACTTAGAATTATTTGGATATATTTTACTAGAGAAAGGATGAGTACATTATTAACATTTTCTAGCTGTCAATTTGGACGATCTTCATAAAACTCTTGAGATAAAAATACCTATCGATTCCTTCGCTGAACTGGTGAATATTAAAATCGTTTAAAAAAAATTATCTCGTCTCGTTAGATTTCTTGCAACCAATATGTTACTTATCTTGAAAGTAAATACCTGGCGGACTCTCTGACGTTGGCTTGGACGCACGAAGATTTTAGTATTTTTAGGAACTGGAGTAATCTGAATATGAATAGAAATAGATAGAAATAACCAATAATTATTTACAGGTATATATATTATTCAAGTAAGTTGAGAATATTATTGAAGCGAAATTCCATTTGTAATAATTTTTTGAGGCATTTTTGCACAACTTGCAACTTTGTAAGTTTTCAAACGCAGAGCTGTTTATAATTATCATTCGTATACAGTAACTCCGTACAATAAATTCCTTCAGCTACAGTTAATGGATTTTTGGAAAACACCCATCCAGGAATAAAAATATCATTCCGGAATGCACATTCCTTGTAAATAACGTGGGCAGCAGATAATTGTCTTTTTCTAACTCGTATATTACACAATGAAAGATACCCCACAGTGGCAAGGGTTGAAATGTTTAGACAAACAACTGTTAAAAATACTTTGGTTTAAAAATAAAATAAAATATGAGACATAAAAACCCTCTGGGTAGTTTACCATTTTGTTCTTCCAGTGTCCAAAATAAAAATAAAAAATGAAGCACTCCCTGAACACTTTGACATAATGTATTACAACTACTTACACATTGTTTTCTCAAAAAACGATTACATGGGTGAAAGGCACCAACGATAACTTAGTTTGAAAGAGTAACACACACATTCAGCAATAGCAAAGCAAACAATAGAAAACACGTAAGCTTCTTATGTAGACTTTC
The DNA here is from genome assembly GCA_034694685.1 of Isotoma anglicana. Classification (NCBI taxonomy): domain Eukaryota; kingdom Metazoa; phylum Arthropoda; class Collembola; order Entomobryomorpha; family Isotomidae; genus Isotoma; species Isotoma anglicana. Next base: position 3,140 of record JAQFYJ010001050.1, on the reverse strand, counting down.
ACTTCACTATAGTATAATATATTTTCTTGGATTTACTCCTACCCTACAGTCACCTACACAACAAATTCCCATTTCTTTTGGTTTATCCACATTCAAGAGGAATTTATGACGAGATTACTTTAAAATATTATATTCGTATTTCTCTCTCTGTCTCAACCAGTAAGAAAAGATTTGCATATCACTAACTACGCTGTAAGTAAAGCGTTACCTTTTGTTTAAAAAAGAATGCCAGAGAAAGGAGCAATGATGCTTGCATATGATATACAATGCAATATATATTATGTGCGTTTAATCCCATATAAAATATAGACTGAAGTGGATATCCTCGGTTGGGTGGGTGTTAATGGAAAAGTGTGATGCAAAATGACTGTAAAATATTGGTCTAGCTTAAGGAGCTAGAAGGACAACTTTATTCAAATCCAAATTCAATCATAGAACAGAGAGCATGCACAAGGGTGATCGAGTTCTTCCTTTCACTCGGTCTTTTATTTTGTATTTCTCAATTGCAAATAAGTTTTGCATTCATCTTCATTCATTTGTATAGTACAGGCATAGCAGTGTACTTCATGCACGAGTAAGTAATGCGGAAAGCAAGATTTCTCTTTTAGAATTCTTTTTTAATTTTCGGAAGGAAATTGGAACTTTTCAATCGAAAAATCTACGTATTAACGTAGTTAATACATGTAGTATATTATTTCAAGATCTTTTTGGGTTTAATATAGATGCGAGATTGTGATATATGAAGCTATTCAGTAAAAGATATTTCATCTGCTCACTCAAGTAATTTGGTGGCCATCGATTGAGCCCCTATAGGCGGGTATACGGCGGCGATACCTATTCAGTACCATGGGACAAGGTCGGGTGGAGAAGAAAATTTCTTAGTCAAATTACAAGTTGGAAAAGCCCAGAGATTAGGATCTTTAGTCGAGAGTAAGAAGCGAATTTGATTACGTTGTCTGAAATCCCAGTCTACACTGTACAAGTCTGTGCCACCTTATATTATTATTACACTTATTCCGTTTGATTACTTAGGAGAGACTTCAGCTGAGTAAGACTACACAAAATCAGTGATCTCTGCTCGCTGTAAATATTGATTAAAGTTATTCATTTGCCACCCGACCGAATAGATTTTCCATTTCCTACATTATATGAAATCCCAAAAGCATAAATTCAAAAGAAGAGACGCTTTCAACTTTTTTTCTTACGAAATTCTGTAGCAAGTAATAGGAGAGATGGGGGGAAAGTTTTAGGAAAGTCTTCGCTGTGAACTATTATGCTATCAGGCTAACACCATTAGGCGAATAATTTAAGCTCATCTTGCTTACAAAGTTAGACTCCGCTATGAGATGATTGATATCCGACTTTTGTTCAGTCGGAAGGGTGAAACCAATTTTTACACTGAAACTATAGCTATTAGAAGTTTCATGGGTTTTGGGTGGATCTCTTGGACATTAAGAAAACTATTATCTATTCAATTCAATCTTCCATTATGTAAACAATGGTGGTGAAAGATATCATTAGAAAAAGACATATTGGTTGACTTTTTTTTCTTTAAAATATGCTGGAAGAAGTTGAAGGTTTTGATTAGGCGAATTAGGTAATATGTGTGGTTTTAACTGTTTGATATTTTATCTTCCATCATTTATTATTAGATAATACGTGAATTTGGAAGTAAATTTACTTTTTAAATTGCTTTAGCCTTCAGGATACTTTCTATGTTCAGAAATCTTTTTTAAAAGGAGTCGGTTAGTTCAACTCATATTTTCTTTATGCTAATATTTGAAGTTTACTTGCAGTGCTGTTTGTTTTTGGTTATTCTTATTGCCATTAGCGTTTGTATTTGTAAGTAAAACTAAATGAAGCATTATATGAACTGAAGTTACAATCGAGTAAACAAAAACACGGCAGCGTACTGAAAATAAGCAAAAAGGGAGGATAGAGAAGGAAATTTTCAGTGATCGAATCGAACTATAAGCAATGAACAAACGGCATATTTGATATTTCTATCTACCTATATCTGCTGAATTTACTTAAAGAAAATATACATCATTCATTCGAGTCATTCAAGGCAATTATTTAAATTTTCTTCAAAGATACGAGAAAAAACCCCGAGTGAAGAAGCGGAAAGAGCCGTTCTGTCTGACTGAACTAAAGTCTCAATGACGCCTCCGCTTACAATTCAATTCGATTAGATTATATTATCTAGAATAGGGGGAATCAAATCCCAAGTAGGTCAAATATAAGTTAACGTAGGAATGGGAAGCGGTTCCTTCTCTATGTCCTTGAAAACTAAATTTAATATGAAAAAATACAGTAATCAGAAAGTATAGATTAGATTACGAAGCCGAAAAAGGTTTTCTATATTTAAGCAGTATGAAATTTTAAAAATGAGCCGATACATTTTCTACGGATGGTTTTTTTATTCGTGAATTTTTTTGACGCACAATATTATCCAAGAACAGCTTTTATTAAAACCTTCAATCTTCATTACAATCTAATTCCCAAAGTAAAACAATTTTTTCTTAATTTTTATCGCTCAAAATGTTGAAAGAGTGACAATCTACATTAAAATCAAATAGTTGTTCCAAGAATGATGAGTTTAACTAATGAGATAAATATACTACAGAATAATCGTAAAACGAAACTAATAAGCCTTGACTTGAAAGCAATGTAATAAACTAATAAAGAATGATCGACAGTTTTAGGAAAATATCCTCGGAAATCTTCAGGAGAATTCATCGCTTGGGTAATAATTCCATTAAAACAGTCTCCAGAGTGAATCTCATTTCCGACACCAAAGATTAAACGAACACAACTTTGCGCTCTAGAATGACTTAGATAAAATCAATTCACGTCACTTTATATACCCAACACCTACTTCTTGTACGTTGCATGTACTTTGTATCCAGCTGTCTTCTAGCTGAACCTTCCATTCAGTAAAGAGCTATAAGGTAGCTTTTTCTTCAGAAGGAATTTGTTCACACGGACTTTGCCTACATATCGACTTACTCATTAACTTGTAATGCACGAATTCTGCAAGTAACAATAATAATTGCAACAAGTATCCAGGCATGGCCAAAGAACGCGTACAGGCATGGCCAAATAATGAATCCAGGCATGGCCAAAGAACGCGTACAGGC
>JAQFYJ010001049.1:0-10371 GCA_034694685.1 Isotoma anglicana | reverse complement strand
CGTCAAGATCTATCCAAATATATAAAACTTGAAGAAAAAAATTTTTTTTTCCCTATCTTTAACATTGGGTCAAAAATGTGACCTTTTTATTGTGACCTTGGGGATGGTCCTACAGGGCCCTTCTGCGAACTTATCCAAGCTATGGGGGTCTCAAGCAAGTGTACCAAATTTGAAGTCAATCGGTCAACCCGTTCCTGAGCTTGAGTGCTTACGGACAGACAGACAGACGGATGGACACGAACGTTCGCATAAAGTGCTTTCGCTTCGCTCCCGCACTTAATAAAGGATCAGTCGTTTGAAATCGATTGACAAATTGTACAACATTTAGTCATGATGTTATACCCATATTAATTGCTCTTTTAATTCCATCATTAATGGTTAATCAGACAGATTAATTGTACGAATCTTAACCGCATTTAGCATCAATGAGCAAGTGTTTAACAAAACAGAACTTAAGACTTATCATGGAATAAAGAGTAAAAGAGTCCTTTTACCCTCTATATTCTCTAAAGACTAACGCTAATACAACATTTTGTAGTTTTTTAAATAGAATTTAAAAAAGTGGAACCTGTGTAGGGTTCTAAATTGACATCCTTGTTTGCCCATGATCTATTCCCTTTTCAAATGCCATTAATTTTCCGAGTGTGAACATTCTGAACATTTATATGGCAATCCTAAAGGTACTAACTGTCAGCTGCATGTCAATTATCCTCAACTTGGTATTAGTTACGACTTTATCATGTACTTATGGCTATGGTTAAATTAACGAATTAATTTAATTTAATTTAACCCAGACGAATTTGTGTAGTGCAACAAATTTTTAAATTACATTATATAAGGAAAAGTCTAAATGCCATGTCAATTTTGTGGCCAATTTCAAGGGCAAAATTTATAAGACTACAATTTAGCATTATTTAGTATACAAATAATAGTAGATTTGAATACTTTCTTTGTACGCTTATAGCATCATACGAAATAGAGCATTTCACTTTTAACAAAATAAAATATAGAAATATATAAAATAAAATTATAAAGAAGCGGAAGCTCCTTTATGGGTTTGACTTGTCTGTCTGTCCGTCAATCTGTCTGTCGGTCAATTTGCTACAAAAAATGATTTCGTAGCAAATTTTAAAACGTACGCTTTAATATTATCATAAAGCAAAGGAAATAAGCGTGTGTATAAAAAATGTTTCGGAAAAGTCCTTTGGCACAAAAAACTTATTTTTTATTTATAATCATCAGCTTCCGCTACTTTGTTAAACTATTTACGTATGTTGGTTTTCATATCAGCTCATATTATGCTTAACACTTTTACCCGTAATTTTATAACACCAAACCATTATTTGCAAAAATGGACTGCATATCAAATTCAAACGATAAAATTTTTGAACTTGTTCTTTGAATTTAATATCGTGCATGCAATTAAAATGTTATATGGTTGAAAGTTGAAATGGAAATTTAGTTGGGTTGGTTAGCAAAAAGAGCTCTGCTCAAATTGCATCTCTAAAGTTAATAATAATAGAGTGAGTTTGTGGTTGAGTGTTTACACAAGTGTTTAGTGGTACAGTTTGAACTGCATTACATGAATAAATAATTATAATGCTAAAGTAATAAAATTCACATTGACGTTCCTATGCTCATGTTCAGTGAGTACGGTCCCACCGCATCCACCCGCTAGGGCAGGTCGTAAGGGGACATATCAGTGTGCAGCTGATCCCTACGCTACGGCCTGCCTAAGTTACAAAAAATCATCATCATTTAACATTCAATTCTTCATTGTGCGACTTGACAACACAACATCGGCGCCCTCTGGTGCCCCTAGTTGAAGTCTGTGGGACTTAAACTTATTCTACTTTTATGATCTTCCTAATTAAGTGCGGAAGCGAAGCGAAAGCACGTTATGAGAACGGTCGTGTCCATCCGTCTGTCCGTCCGGCGCACTGTAGCTGAAGAACGGGTTGACCTTTTGACATGCGGTTTTTTGCGTTGGACTCGTTAGGTCATTGTGACCTTTGGTATTGAAAACCAGCGCGCTTATGAGCGCTTCAAAGCGCACAGTATATAAAAATCATGTGATATATGATTTCATATCCACAAAACGTCAGAAACTTAACTGTAACAACTGTGTTTGTCCAACAATGTGAGGGAGGTCACAAATAGAGGTCAAAAGTCAAAAAGGGTCAAATTTCAAGTTTTATATATTTGGATGGTCTTGACGAGTGGATCAAGATGAGATAGGACACTAATAGTCTAGGATGAACTTTAAGGTCACAAAAAGAAGTCAAAGGTCAAATTTCAATTTTTATGTGTTTGGATAGGTTTTGACGAGTAGGTCGAAATGAGTTGTGACAAAAATTTGAAATATAGTTTAATAATGTTATATTGTTTAAAAATATTCAATCATAAATCATAAATCTCAAAAACACACACTGTGTCTTTGAGATTTATAATTCTCAAATTCAGCTCATGCTTCCGCACTTTCTTATATCTGTTTACCAAGAGTTTATTTTCTGTGCAAATGCATTTAACTTTTAGAGAATGTAGATATATTCTTTAAACATAGTAATCATAAATCGATTCGGATTTATAGTATGTATTAAATTTTCAGAAAATAAAAGTTGTCATCAGTTGTTTATTTTTAACATTTTATTTATTTTAAACGAAGCAACTAATCCGAACGGAAGAAATAATATTCAAGAATACGAATGCAGCCCAACAAAATACTTTCCTTCCTGCCGAATTAAAAATTAAAATGTTCCGTAACAGCAAAGAAACATATCCATAAAATGAGCCATTTTACTTAACAAAATTTAAAAAAGACTATCTATTAGTTCGCCTAGGGCGAAGTTTTGCCTGGACGCTTACCGTTTTCTGCGTTTTCGAAGATTTTTTGGTTTTGCCAGTTGTCGCTGACAAAAGAATCTAAAAGTTATTGGTATGTGCATTTGTAAATTTACATTCCTTCATTTGGATTTACTTAAATTCTAAATCTATGTACATGCATGACCCTTGTTTTATTCTAACATGTAAAAGAAATCATCTCTTGCTCACGTGATTGAGTATGGTAATTGAATTATGATTATGAGTGAACTCTGTAAACAACCTTCGTTCAGTTCGTCTTTTGTGATACGTGTGTACATTTTATCTTTCTGTGACTACCTTTTTAAGCTGTTAAATATTTACCGTTAGTCAATTGTTTGTGAATTAACTTAAGCTGACGACCGTCGTTTTGACCTACTTAATTGAATTACTCTGTACCTTTTTAACCTTCAATTAAGCTGCTTGTACAGGGTATAAAGACGAGACACACAACGCCTTCGAGAGTTCAGTATTATCTTGTCTCTTAGCCGTTACGCTGCCAGATTGAGTAGCAACTTCTTTGTTTTTAAATAGGCTTGTAAAATTGAGATTTGACTTAAAGTGATTCAATAAATTTCTAAGTTTCATTGTAGCTGTTTTGTCTCCTGGTTGATTTCCTGACACCTCTCTTTCGAGCAACGAAGCCCGATTAGTTAGGCAGGCTCAACAGTCATTTCAGTTGCATTAACTCATTAGTGATTTAGACGGAAGGAGTGAGGTTAGGACTGAGGATTCTATCGTGGATTATCCGGCAAATAAATATTCGGTGTGGAACGACCCACATTGTGGTCCTTCGAACCGGATCGTCCAGTTCGTGGAGAAGCAGCCCGTCGGATCCGAAGTTCCAGCTTAGCCTTTCGTCACTTGTGGAATCTCATCGGCTCCTGGAAGGCCAAATTCCAGTCGTATATGTGGGGTTGAGCTACCTCCACAGTATAGCTCCTACCAAGGCAAGTCATATCCTTTTTTACTCCTTTTATTCATTGATTGAAATTCACTTCCGACCTATTGAGAGAAGGAAGTACCTCACCGCTTCGGAGCCCTAGAAGTCGGACATCCCATTCGCGTTTCGTCGGCTTCCGTTGGGCCAAACAACGACCGTACACTGCAGCCTATTGTCCGGCTGGATATAAATTGGACATTGAAATAGGTCAGACAGCTCCGATCATCGTGACAATAATTTAAACATTTTAATCCGTCGTTGTATCGACGTTATTGTTTTTTATTTGAGGTACAATGTCTGACAAGGCAAATGGACGACCCCAACGCACGACGGCTGGAAAGATTCAGCACTATGGGGAACCCATCGACCACACCAAGAAGTCTCGGAGAAGGACCCCAGGAAAGGAAGGTTCAACGAAGGCTAAGTCTAATGGTGGAGGGTCAAAGAGAACCGAGAAGTCAATCATCAGCCAACACAAGGATGTGGATGACGATGTAGATGACAAGATCGATGAAATGGAAAACGAGTTCCTCGACAATCAAACCCAGTTAAAATTGTTGGTCATCGACAAAGACGCTCTTTCTTCCAAATTACAAAAATTGGAAAAGGAGCAACAAGAAGCCGTAGTAAACGCTGCGGAAGAAAGCGTAATCAAAGCGCTAGAAGAGAAACTCAAAACCCATAGGGAGGAATTGGATGTCTTAGTTCAAGACGTTGCCAGGGGTCAGGCAAATGAACACGCTGCTCAGCTCAAGTTAGAAAGAAAGAAGAAGGAATTGCTGAGGAAAGCAGAAAAAGACAAAAGAAGAATAGATGAGGAGCAAGAGAGTGAAGGAGATATTAGCGACAACGATTTCGTGGAAACTGTGAACCGCTGGCAAGATGGTATTGACCAGCAGAACCTCCAGCAACAAACCTTTATTGAAGGTGAGTTCGTCCCAGGGTACACTTATAACCCCCGTCCATTTGGCAGTTTAATTCCAACCACCTGGACACCCAGCCCAGTTCTTCACGAAAACCCGTATGGATATTTTCCAGAGGCAAGTCAAAACCTCCCTTTAATGTCCATCGCACCCCACACCGTGGCAACAACGTCGTGGGCACAACCACCAGTTCAGTTTACACCTCCGCAACCATTCCAAGTAAGCAGACCTCCCCCAGCATTCCAAGTGGGAATTCATTCCACAACCCCTCCGATTCAAAATGCAGCTCACCCTCCTCCTATTATAAAAACCACTCCAATAGTACCAACTACCACAGTTTTGTCGACAGTAACCACCGCTCCAACAGCTCACGCCCCGGTCATCTCCACAGCAACGAGTGCTCCACTTCCAATTGTGACAGTGTCCCGTTCGAGTGGAATGCCAATTATCACACCTTCGGCGCCAAGACGGCCAACACCTACGCAACCTCCGAGGATTCCAAGTAGTACGCCTTATGTTATGGGACCTTCTGCAGCAAGCCCATATCACTTCCAGAATATGTATCAGACACTACCCCCAGCAATGTCTTCGCAAGATAAGTTTATTGCTAGGCAAGTGCAGGGAGGTGATCTCCCTATCTTCTCCGGTAGACCAGAAGAGTGGCCACGATTCGTGATTGCTTTCAATTATAGCACACAGGCGTGCCATTACACCGACGAGGAAAACCTCCCACGACTAAGAAAATGTCTCAAAGGTGATGCTTTCAAGATGGTAGAAGGCCTCCTGTACAGCTCCACCAGTGTCAAGTCTATATTTGAAGACCTCCAGATGCGCTTCGGACGCCCTGAACAAATTATCAAGGCAATGGTAGAAAAAGTCCGAGCCCTCCAGCAAGTCAAGATAGATAAGTTTGACACCATTGTGGACTTTGGGATTGCAGTTAAAAATCTGAGCCAAACTATTATTTCACTTAATAGTTCAGAGTATCTCTACAGTCCCATCCTAATCGACGAGTTAGTGAAAAAGCTTCCTCATTCAAGTCAAATCGAATGGGCATTGCAAGATTGTGATGTTCCCCGTCTGGACGTTTTTGCCGCTTGGTTACAGAAGTTCACCAAAGCCGCCTGCAAATTGTGTCCTCCTCCTACGTATGAAGAACAACAGAACCGAGGTCGCCGTTACCAGCAACAGCATAGGGTTATGGCAACAGAAGAAGTAAAGGCCGAAAATGAAAGTAAGCCCCCGGAAAAGAAAGAACAAAGTAAAGGGAATTTTCGAGGAAATTCTTCATCGCGTGCGTGTGTCATCTGTAATAAACAACCTTATCACAGAGTTGTAGGTTGTGCAATCTTTCTCAAGGAAACCGTAGATGGACGATGGAAGATCGTTCTCAGCAAACGCTTCTGCTTTGGCTGTCTCAATCAAAATCATTCATTGAGAGAGTGCAGATCTAAGAAACAGTGCAACATTGATGGCTGCAAAGAGTTCCATCATCACCTCCTTCATCAGAAGAAGAAGGAAGTTGTCCGTCGACCAGCCCCTCCCACAAATACAGAAACACCAGTACAGACTCAACCCGAAGTGGTAAACTTGCACGAGAAATAGATTTCGTATTTCTCTTAGTGTTGCCAGTAGACTTGGAAGGCCCCAAAGGAATAGTAAGGACCTACATGATGCTGGACAACGGGTCAACCTTGACCGCAATCGAACAGAGCATAGCTGACAAATTGGGCTTATCTGGAGACAGTTACAACTTAAGAGTAGCTGGTTTTAAATCATCAACAACTTCGTTGCAATCTCAACTAGTAAATTTGAAGATTCGATCAATCTACGGAGATTTCTCGTATGACCTCACCAATGTGAAAACAGTTAACAACTTGGAGTTGAGAAGTCAGTCAATTAGAACAAGCCTCCTCCAGCGTTGGCCTCATCTTCAAGGAATCCAACTAGAGACCTATGAAAATCAGAGGCCAGGAATTCTCGTTGGCTCCGACCATCCAGCGCTAATGCTTGCTCTGGAACACCGCATCGGAACTGGAAACGCTCCAGTTGCAATCAAAATCCCCCTTGGATGGACTTTACATGGAAGGACTTCATGGGGCACCCGAGAGCATTTTACGTACCAGATTAAAGAAGTCACTGAAGATCCCCTTCACAAGTTGGTGAAACAACAGTTCACTACAGAATCATTTGGCACCATGCCACTAGTGAACAAACCTAAATCGAAAGAAGACATTAGGGCGCAGCTTATTCTCGACAATACACTGAAGCGTGTTGAAGGAGGATGGGAGTGCGGCCTGTTGTGGCGAGATGATGTTGTTAAACTCCCCGAAAGTAAAAGTAAAACTCTGAAACGACTTTACGGGATGGAAAGGAAGATGGATCGAGATCCGGACTTCGGCAGACAGTATGTGGAAAAAATGGACACATACGTGCTCAAAGGATTCGCACGGAAGTTATCCTCTGAAGAAGCAGCTTTGGAGACCAGTAAGACAAACTACGTATCACACTTTATGAATTATAACCCCAAGAAACCAGGCAAGCTGAGGCTCATGTTTGACGCCGCTGACAAAAATCACGGAACCAGCCTTAATGATCATTTACTGTCCGGGCCGGACAAGCTTAAATCCCTCCCTGGTGTCCTCCTCCGTTTCCGGCAAAGAAAAGTCGCAATTACAGGAGACATCCAAGACATGTTTCACCGAGTGAAGGTGAAACCGGACGATGCACAAGCTCAACGATTTTTCTGGCGAGGATTAGACCGGAATAGGAATCCCGACGTGTACGAGATGAGTGTCCTTATATTTGGAGCAACATGCTCCCCTACCTGCGCTCAGGAAGCGAAAAATAGGAACGCTGAGGAATTTCGACAACAATTTCCTGACGCCTACGATGCCATAGTCAATCGACATTACGTTGATGACTATTTAGACAGTTGTGACACAGTAGAGGAGACTGTAACCCGTTATGAAGATGTAAGAAGAATCCAGTTGGAAGGTGGATTCAACTTGTGCAACTGGCTATCAAGTTCACCGGAAGTTATGGAAAAGATACCCGAAGACTTGAGAGCCAAAAGTATGAAAAGTATGAACTTCGAAAGTGATACTGTAATCGAAAGGGTCCTGGGACTGTTCTGGAGACCGGACTCCGATACATTTACATTCTCACTATCATTCCTCAAAGCTCAAGAAGAAGTTCTAACTGGGAAAAGACTACCTACCAAAAGAGAGGTACTATCGCTGGTCATGTCAATATATGATCCGCTGGGTTTTTTAGCTGTTCTAACAATCAAAGCGAAAATCATTTTACAACACGTTTGGAGATGTGATATCGGATGGGATGATGAACTCCCTGCGAACCTCTTCATTAATTTTAAAGGATGGCTAACGGAAGTGAAAAGGATTACCCTTTTTTCTCTCTCACGCTGTTACTCCCCTAATTTTTCATCAGCAGATGAAATCCAACTCCACGTCTTCGGGGATGGCAGCCAGGAAGCATTTGGAGCCGTAGCCTATTTCAGGATTCGAAAAGGAAAGGAAGTTGAAACAGCGCTGGTAATGGGAAAAGGAAAAGTAGCCCCTTTGAAGATGATCACAATCCCCAGAATGGAGTTGCAAGCTGCTGTACTCGGATGCAGACTCGCCGCCTTCATTCTTGCAGAGATCGAAATCAAAATTCATAGGACAGTTTATTGGTCCGACAGTCAGACGGTCCTGGATTGGATCCGATCTGACAGTAGAAGATTCCAAACATTCGTGGGTCAGAGGGTCGGAGAAATCCAAGAGATCTCCGAACCCAACCAATGGAAATGGATCCCCACACTCGAAAATGTTGCTGACGAACTCACAAGGCTTAGCAGTCCTTGTGATTTTACACCAACCAGCCGATGGCTAAATGGACCTAGTTTTCTCCCATTAAGTGAAGACCAATGGCCTAAAGAAAGAAGAAATACCCGAGCAGAAGAAAGCAACGAAGACCAAAGTGAATTGAAGAAGGAAACCGTTCTTCATATTTCAGAAACCATGCCTATTATAGAGATCAAGTCTTTCTCTTCCTGGTCAAAGCTGATTAGGACAACAGCGTATGTATTCCGATTGTTTAAACGGCTCAGAAAGCAACTAATTCCAGCCGCAAGAGCAATCCTATGCAAGGAGATGAAAGAAGCTGAAGAATACTGGGTACGGACATCACAGAAGGAAAGCTTTTTCGAAGATATTTGTGCACTCTCCGAGGGTAAGATTTTACCCAGATCAAGTCGATTGAGAAAACTTAGTCCCTACCTCGACAATAAAATTCTTCGTATCAAAGGAAGATTGGATAACGCCCAAGTTCCAGTGGAAGTGAGACGCCCGGCTGTTCTGGATCCGAAGCATCCCTACACCAAACTCTACATCGCACATTTCCATGTAATTTGTGGCCATCACGGACAGGAGAGAATTCTAAATGAACTCCGACAGTACATCTACGTTCTACACCTTCGAGTAGCAGTGAAAAGGGCACAATTGGAGTTTCAAAAATGCCGAAACGATCGAGCGAAGCCCTGTGAGCCTGAGATGGGTCAACTCCCGGCTTTTCGTCTCGAATCCAATGTCATCCCTTTCAATAAAACTGGGATGGACTACTTTGGACCGATCGACGTTGTGGTTAAGAGAAGTTCAGAAAAGCGATATGGGGTCATCTTCACATGCCTCTCTACAAGAGCCATCCATCTAGAGATTGCAAACTCTCTTAGTACAGACTCATGCATTCTGGCTATACGACGCTTTGTGGGAAGACGAGGATGTCCATCCCACATCTATTCAGACAATGGAACAAACTTCCATGGGGCCAAAAATGAGTTGAAGAAAGCACTGGAGGAGCTGAACCAAGACGACATCAGTTCAGAATGTACCCTTAAAGGTATCACTTGGAAGTTTAACCCTCCGGCTGCTCCTCATATGGGTGGAAGTTGGGAGCGTATGGTTCGCTCAGTGAAGATAGCTGGTGGTTCCGTCCTAAAAATGAAGAACTTATCAGATGAAGTTCTCTATACCCTGATGGTGGAGGCTGAGCAAATGGTCAACAGCCGTCCACTCACTCATGTCCCTTGCGATCCAAATGATGCCGAAACCCTTACCACCAACCATTTCCTCATCGGACGCTCAAGTAACCTCCAACCCCTCGGGAAATTCGTGGATAGTGACCTCTACGGAAGGAAACAATGGAGGATAGTACAACTAATGGCGAATCATCTGTGGAAAAGGTGGGTACGAGAATTCATGCCGACACTTCTAAGACGCGAAAAGTGGTGTCAGCAGACACGCCCCATTCAAACCGGCGACATCGTAATTGAGGTGAATGAATCCCTGGACAGAAATCAATGGCCTAAAGGGATTGTCATTCAACTTTACCCTGGAAAAGACGGAGTCACTCGAGTTGTCGATGTCAAGATGGGAAACGGGAACATTTATAAACGCCCTGTAACGAAATTGTGCATTTTGGATGTGTACAAAGATAAACCCTTGGAAATCAATAGTAAGTCAGCTCCGTAGTTTTTTGATAAGCCCTAGTGGACTTATGGGTGGAAGAATGTCGCTGACAAAAGAATCTAAAAGTTATTGGTATGTGCATTTGTAAATTTACATTCCTTCATTTGGATTTACTTAA
>JAQFYJ010001048.1:0-10378 GCA_034694685.1 Isotoma anglicana | reverse complement strand
TGGAGGAGAGTTCGTCACGCGTGGGTCAAGTGATCGGCTCATCGAAACTGACCTCGTTGGTCTCTCTGCTGAGACACTAACACGGTAAGTTTATTACAATGTAAAAATTCAGACTGAACACAACGTTAAACAAAAATCGTCGGGGTTTATTAATTGATTGTTTTGACTGTGTGTGTAGATTATCGAAAAGCTCCACCCAAACATAGTATTCGCAGTACATTCTCATGATTCCTCATATCTCCTGTTGGATGGTCCTGACAACAATTTACATGTGAATCACAAGTTTCTAATGCCTCACAAAAAGTACAAATCCAGTATTTGGAACTGCTTATCGACATCTGATGTGGAATCTCAAAATAGAGAAAGTAGTTCAACTATCCGACTAAATCTCAAAAAGCTTCAAGACCGAGGGAAAGACATCGTCCATGAGATGAATGTCCCAACTTGATAGAATGGGTGTGGTGTGCCAGACATGGGATTTGGTGCTTTTAATCTTTGTAAGTTTTAAGAGCATTTTTGTATTCAAAATTAAAAATATTTTCTATTTGCGGTAATGTTTGTTTGTGTTGTTTATTATATTTACAAATGTTGGACAGTAATAAAAACCATAATTTTATATCTTATAAATATTTAAAACATTTTTGAATTGTCTTTGTTAAAATTTATAGTCAAACATTTAAATCTGTTGTGTTGTAATTCCCTTCTTGTAGAAAGAAACCCTACAATCCACAGCCCTAGATTTTCTACTACTTATTTCTATTTATACTGTTTGAGTGTAGGCGGTTTTCTCTTTTACTTTTGACTTTGTCTCTCTTACTTGCATAAGCTCCTCCCTAAGCATCATGATTTAGTTCTTTTTTTGCCGCAACGAGCGTGCAGAAGAATGCCCCTTAAAAGCAACTGCGCAAGTTTATGAATTTTCGATTTTGCTCAAAAGGCAGCTACGTACTCGAGGAACACGTAAACTTAAACCTGTCGCTAGATAGATCTCTTAGACCGATGAGGGTCAGCAATGCGTCTTGCTACTTTTTTAAAATGTCAACTTTTCTAACTTATAATATGAGAAGTTTAGCAGAAAATACAATTAATGTTTTACTAACATTCTTTTAAGACTAAAGCATTTTTGTACGATAGCATAGCCAGTGATAAATAATTTTTGCCTAATTCTGGTTACAAGATATGATTTGTAGTATGGCTACCAGCACCGGATGATATTAAAAAATTAATTTATCTATAAGCTTTTGACTTCCCACAGTTTAACGTTGTCTTCTTCAAAACATCAAACCTTCACATTGACATTTCTGGCTGGAGTAAAATTTTGTTGTTAAAGATTATTTTCTGTAAAACTATTATGTAAGTCTATAGACATTTCGACTACGCATAATTCAAAAACACACGATGATAATTACAAAATATAAGCAGCTTCTTTCAATAAAATAAATTAAATTCCCATTCATTCTGATAAAAAAAACTTTTCAACATTACAAAATATCATTTTTTTCAGATCAGTTTGATCTCAGCTATATCTATATCTTTCTTATCAATCTTAAGTTTAAAAGATTTTGTGCTAAATTAAAATCATCGATTTAATGTACAAAAAATTTTATTTGATTATTTATTTCAATTAAAAATGTTAATATAGATATAAAAAGTTTATAGCTAAAATTAGCAGTAAAATATCATATCATAATCATAAAAATATTTAATATGATGGTTATATAAATATCAGTTGTTTTTAATAAGATGAACTATGCAATTATCTGTTTCCTCTAAAAAACTAAAATCGCTAAGGCGTGAATAAAAATCTTATGCACTGTGCATAAAGTATTACGCATATATGTGCTTATTGTTGATTGCATCTTCAACTAATTTACTTAATATACTTCATAAAAATATACAGGGATATAGGGATTATATTTATTAGATAAATAAAATTGCTCATAACCTTGAGCTAAAAATGTAATAATTGCCTCTTTAATATTAAGCTACAACTAACTAATTTTAATTAATTATCTTTAATACTTATCTAATCATTATACAACACAACTCATTCATTGTTTGGTTAATTTTTTCATACAAACTACATTTCACACATAACATGTCCATGCTGTACAAAAAATCTCAACAGCTCAAATTTCAATTGATTATTACCAAAAATAAACTAGAATTATTTTTGAGCTTTATTCGTAAAGACGTATGAAAAATTCAGAACTTACTGTACAGTAAGCACTGATTTACTACGGCTGTACGGAGAACTTTTCGTTTTAACTTATCTTTAGTTAATTTGTTTGTAGACTTACATTTGAATCATGAAGTATTTACTTTTTTCGTATATTTGTCTTTTGCATGCCTTTGATTATTCAATGATTGCATGCAAATGAAAAAAAACAGATGTACAACAGGGTACAGAAAAGGGGTGATATGTATGAGGTAATTATCATTGTCAGTTCCCTTAATTGTTTTTGTTTGACCACATTAAGAACGACTGAAATGAATATAAAATATTATGATTTTAATCAAAATTAAAGTTTATTGTTTTACTAAATTGGAAACCGTTTGTGAGTTAAATAATAAAGCTAAAGAAAGACTGGAATAAATTTCGATTATGCATAAAAACAATTAGACGCATTCAGACATTGTATACATAAAAAGTTGACAGTTTTTTATTTTACTATAAAAATATGGAAAATACTGATACTAAAGATAGGTCATAGTTTATTTGTTTATATTTCCTGTCATTATAATAGTCACAACTGATTTTGTAAACCAAAATGTAGTTCCCAGAGTTAGAAACATTTTTCCTTATAAATTATTTTCTCCATTCATGCCCTTTTATCTTACTCTGGCTGGAGTTTCACATGTATTTTTATCATATAAAATATTTTGATTTTCATAATTCAAATTAATTAAGATTGCAGTTTCCAGTTAACTCAGCCGTAAAAGCAGAAGCAAACAAGTTTAGATCTTGCTCTTTCTTCAATGCATCCAATTTTCGAAGATATATTTCATGGTCCATCAATTCAATTTGCTTGGTTAAATGAAGTTTTTTTAAGTCAATGTACTCTTCATCTTGATCAATAGTCATATTCAGACGGTTTGAACGCTGGGTGCTCTCCCTTTCGTTGTTTTGAACATGCACTTTCACTGGAGTGACATAATATGGAGTAACATTATGTGCTCGGTTGGATGCATTTCTGGATTTAGAAGGAGTTTTGTCTTGATTCTGAATTTAGAAATACATTAAGATTAACCGTTTTAAAATTATAATACAAAACATAATTGTTTAATTATACAATTCCATCCCCAAGCGATATTAAGAATTTAAAAGGGCATTAATTTTGTACTAAATACGCTTTATTCTTGTGGTTGTCTTTCTGGTAGAAATAAAGTTAAAGACAAATATCAACCTTTTGTACGTTTACAAATGGTACCTTATTATGTCATGTTTAAGAAACTTTGATTTTATCTAAATCAAAAGTTCGATTGTCCAGAAACTTAATCTATTAGAAACTTCTTTTATGTGTATTTTCAGTTGACAATAGTTAGAACTTTAAACTAGGTAATCCAAATCAACACCAAAGCGATCTTATTTCTATGAATAATAGGTTTTATTTTCTCACTTTTTTAACACGATTTCCTCCTTTTCCGCTTTCTTTACTTAGGTTTCGAGTTTTTGAGCCCTTATGTGTATCCTTGACCTAAGACAGTAAACAACAGTAACGGAAAAATTAAATCGACTGCTTTTTTTGTATTTGAAAAATTAATCATCAAGTGCTTTATTTTCTTACACTCTCTTCACTCTCATCGCTTTCCTGTTCCTCACTTTCATCACTTTCATGATACTTCTTAGCAACAACTTTGCCATTACGGGTGCTACTTTTTTGTAATTGCGACCCTAGTCGCCCTCGCTTTTTCGGTTGAATTACTGCGCGAAATTTTTTATTCTACAAGACAAGGAACTTTATTAAACCAGTTTACTAGCACTAAAATTTCATTTTTAGAAAATATCCGTAGCTTTTAATCAAAGCCATCAATATACAATAAGTTACTATATTTACCTCATTGTAACTAGGATCATCACTGTCATTACTTTCACTGGCAGAGTTTTGTATGGTCTTACCATTTCTTCTATTATCACGATCGCTTGCCGACTTCGGTCGCCCACGTTCTGCCTTTTTCGGTTGAACGGCACGTTTCCTACGTGGATTTTTTTGCTTCTGAAAACGAATTAACATTATTAAACTAAACAGTTTACTATAACTAAAATTGGATTACTTTTAGAGAATAGTGTAGCGTTTATTTAATAAAAGCTATCAATCAATCAATCTTCAGTGTTATTTACCTCATTGTAACTGGGATCTTCATTATCTTCATTCTCACTTTCACTCTCACTCTCACTACTCGAAGTTTGCTTGGCTTCATCATTTTTTTTATTATCACGATCGTTTTTAGTGGGAGCATCTGACTTCTTTGAAACAGCGGAGGAGTTTTTATCATCACCAGTTTTCGAACGCTTTGCAAGTGGCACATCATCCTTTAGCAAAGTTTAATAACATTATGGCATGAATAAGATAAAACACAAACTCAGAGGCAAAATATGAAACAATATTAATGGCATTATATTAATTACCTCATCATCAGAAGAATCAGATTTTAAAGCATAGCTTTTTCTTCCTGCATTTTGACGCCGAGCACTAGATCTCTTTTCTAAATCCTTTGGTTTTGTTGATACTCGGAAGGACTTGTCTCTCTGTAAACAACAATATTATTACATCAATAAAATTGTCTATTTTACTTTACCCGATAGTAAGTAATAGTATAAGCATTTTAAGTACGCTGAACATCTAAGAAAACGCTTACTTCTTCGCTAGAATCAACTGAAGAGGAATTTATTCGTTTGTTTGTCCTTTTAGAAGTCCTCGGCATCCGTTTAGGGCTTTTTCGCTAATTAAAATTTGCATGCAGCGATAAAAATTATACAAAATTTATAGCCGTGTAATAAAACACTATCTGGCCATTGCAAAACATTGACTTGTTTTGTTTTATGTAAATTTAAAAAATTTAGTCTAATTGTGCTCTTACCTCAATTTGGAACAGTTTACGAGTTTTAATACTTCTGCCTGAACTTGACTTCAAAGGTTCATCGTTTTTTTCTGAATTAGAAGTGGATTCGTTGTCTGAAATGTTTTCACTTTCCAATTTGTCTTTTACTGGCTTTATAATTCTACCAGATCGCGATTTGCGATTCTGTGGTGAAGGTTTTGGATCTTTTGCGTCAGAATCCGAAGAAACTTCGCCCTCGGAAATCTTTTCAATTTCCACTAAGTCTTTTGCTGGTTTTATAACTCTGCCAGATCTTGATTTGCGAGTCTGTGGTGAAGGTTTTGGATCGTTTGTTTCTGAATCTGAAGAATCTTTATCTTCTGTACTCCCTTGGTCTTTTGCCTTAGAAGGACTCTTAGCCTTATTCTTTGAGTCAAGCTTATCATTTTGATTTTGAAAGCCTAGCTGAACCTTTTTGATATTAAGATCAGGAATTTGAAGTTTAACAACGGGAATTACAGGGCTAATAGGACTCATTTCCTGTGTAATGTCTTCTAATTCTTCCAAGACTTCGGTTTCTTGGTCATCTCCACTCGCTTCTTCGCTATGATCCATCTCCTGTTCATGCACAACTTCATCCTCAGATCCACTGCTATTCATAGCAGTAGTCGTTTTTGCTGACTTTCTGGGAGAATTCCGAACGCCAGCTTTCATTTTCTTTTCTTCTGGAGCAAACTTTACTCGAACCATGACCCGGTCGTTTCAACGATTTCTTGAGTTTTCGCTAGAATCATACATTAAAATTAAACTAGATTCGAAATTCAAAACATAAATGTTCGTTTTTCAATTGTAATATCTTGGCCCAAAGGCATTGACAGTTAAAGCAGGCATATGTGGTTATAATGTAATTCAATTCAATATATTTTATATTTGCTAGTTTATAAGAAATGCTAGCTTCGGTCATAATTTTAAATTTACTCAAATTAACTTTTACATCATATGAGTATGACAGTTCAAGTTCAATGTAAATTGGCTAAGCTTTATCATTGCAGACGAAAATAAAAATAATCCATATTCTAGCATTTTTATACAATTTTTTCTTTTGTTTATTGCAAAAGCAGTAGAGCGTGTGAAAACTAAGTTTTAACATACATTCAACGTTCATTTAGATTATAGATGTGTTTATGGAAGCAAGTCCTTTCAAGTAAATAAGGAAATTATCACATCAAAGCACATTACTTACGTATTATAAAAATAAAAAACTTATATTAGCTAATCAGAATAGTATGGGAACGCGAAAACCCGATTTGCAAAAGACAACGACAGCATAATGATATAATGACTAATAACTTGAGGACTAATTAGGATTTTAATTATGGATTAAAATGAACCTATGAGCAACATTTTTTGCTGGAATTTAGTAAGGAAAGGTGTGAAGTGAAATGTTTGCATAAAAATTCCTTAAGAAATTTATGGAAAGCGTTTTAGTGTGAATTTAGTAGTTCCTTGGTCTTGATTAGATTTGGATTAGTTTTATTTATGTCGCAATTCAGTCAAATTAATTTGTTCCTCCTTACAAAGCATTAAGTCAATAACTTGTTGAAAAATGGAACTCTATACAGGTGTTCACTCTGACTACTTCCACTTCCCAACAACATCCCTATCTTAATGTCGCAATTATCTATTCTGAATTGTACAGATAAATTCAAAAATCAATTTTGACTTCTTTTACGTTTAAATTTATAATTATTTTATCAACACAGCAAAAATTAAATGAAACTGAAAATAAAAATATATGCTTGCTATTCTAAATTCTAACTCGGCCATCTAGTGCAGTGTACCATTTGCAAACTTATAATTATAATTATTATCAATGATAAATAATTATTATTGATCAAGTCCAGGATCTACCTTCAGTTAGCTTCTCTTGTCTAAGCTATAATCAAAACCAAATACCTATAGGATGGATTTATTAACTCCAATTAATTTCTACTGCTTATCTCGTTACATTTACAACAATTATCAATTTTCCCTTCTTTATCCTCAAGAACCTTATAACACGTATTTTTACCAATTTTGACAAAAAATATGTACAGGAAGAATTTTAGTGAAGTTTAATTATCGACTAGTTGCGTTTTATCTTAAATATCAATCTACAGCACAAGGGCAATAGTTCAGGGAAGAAAAATGGTCTAGAAAAACAAAAAGCTAACTTTTACGAGTTTCCTTGTATTAGAGAACAAATGACTAATAAATTAAATTAACCAAGTTTAAATTGTAACTTGTAGTCTATTCTTTATTTTTAAATCTCGAATGAGGAACAATTAAATCATTCACAACCTTACAAACCTTTTAAAAGTTTTTTTTTAATTTTTTTAAATACGAATAGAATATACTACGAATGCCATTTAACGTATTAGCCACTTTTAAATTATGTTTCCAAAAAAACCTCTGACCTTTCAACGATTAATAAAATGCAAACAAAAATTATTAAAATACAGACAGGGGAAAACTATAACAAAGTGCATCATCATTATTAATTAAAAATAAACCACAATTAGAGATTGGATTTACCACCCTTAAATACCTATTAATCTTAAGTTTCAATACACTTAACATTTAAGTCTCGTCAATGCTTTAGTTGTGTTTTCACACAGGTTTTTAAGCAGGATCACAATAAGGAAAAACAAAGAAGCGTGAAAAAGCTAAAACTGGATTCATTCAAGCTTACCAATTTACATGAAACTATTTTTGCATTTAACCAAACAGAAACAGCTTGTATCCCAACAAACATACAATTCAACTCGTGGGAAAAAACTAACAACAGCTACTTTACTACATTTTTACGCTCATCTACATGTTCAATTGTGAAACCTTGAGTAAGCTTAAGTTCTAGAATAATTAGTTGAAGATACTCACTATCTATTACAATGTGATGAAGCTATAAAAATAAATTTGGATGCATAATTAAAACTCCCTTAAGGTCAGTTGGAAAAAAGTCCAGGATTCCATTTAGAATCGCTTCACTACCTCTTCCGTGTATACAATCATGCTTATTATATTATTATGACGATAAAACAGTTATGCTTTAAATAATACGATACGATATTTGGCATGGCATGGGCATTCGAAGATAAAATCCAACGGTCTTAATACTTAGTATTGTCCATATAAAAGACTGATAGCCCTCTTAACTTTTCATCAGTAGCTAGCCAACTTCGTAAGCATTAATACTTGAGAGTTATCAATAAGTTCAAAATTTGTGTTGAGTTCCATTTACCATATAGAAATTTATTTGTAAATCGGTTACAGTAAAGTTTTACGGAATAAAATGAAGCTCTCAGGCATCTGTCTTGTATTGATGGTCGTCTTGGCCATAACTTCAGCTAGAAGATCGTTTTACGACGATCAATCTGACGAAGATGGATACTCTCCTTCGCCTAAGTTTCAATTTCAATCAAAACATGCTAAGAGAGAACCCGCAAGGGTTATTCCATTAGCTGACTCTTCGGAAGATGACTTTTCAACTAGCAGTGAAAGTGAAGAAGAGCTCCCAGCACCCAGAAGAGCAAGTCGCAAGAATACTAGAGATGAGGTCGAGGCTGAAGACTCTATTTCCGATGAGAGTTCGGTTTCTGCTGCCGAAGAAAGTGAAGAGAAAGAAGAAAAGAAAAAGCCTGGACCTGTAGTCAAATTTAAGCCCATTAAGCCACAAGAACTCAAAAAGCCAAAGACGCTTGTGTTAAAGAAAAAAGAATCCGAAGATAAATTATCCAGCCCCCCAAAGAATAGCTCTCCAATGCCAAAGAAAGAATCTGAAGAAGACACATCTGCTCTTGCCGATGACGAAAGTGAAGAAGAAAAGACCCCAGACGTTCCACTTAAGAACAAAGAAGAAGACAAGGAAGAATCTGAAGATTATGTGGAATCTGAAGAAGAACCAGAATCCGACGAGGATGCTTCTGCTTCTGAAGAAACCGAGGCTGAAGTTGAAGCTCCCAAGCTCACCAAGCTTCCTTCATTGAAAAAAGAAGAAGCCGAGGCAAAATCTGACGAGGAAACTTCCTCTTCTGAAGAAACTGAGACTAAAATTGAAGTCCCCAAAATATTTATTCCTGAATTCAAGCCGGTTAAGCCACTCAAACTTCAATTGAAGAGCATCCCAACACCAAAGAAGGAATCTGAAGAAGACACGTCTGCTCTTTCTGATGAAGAGAGTGATGAAAAGAAAGTGAAAGTCACCCTAATCCCTGTCCCCATTCCGGAAAAGAAGATCCCAACTGTTCAATTGAAGAAGAAAGAAGA
Organism: Isotoma anglicana; assembly: GCA_034694685.1. Classification (NCBI taxonomy): domain Eukaryota; kingdom Metazoa; phylum Arthropoda; class Collembola; order Entomobryomorpha; family Isotomidae; genus Isotoma; species Isotoma anglicana. Next base: position 1,030 of record JAQFYJ010001048.1, on the reverse strand, counting down.
ATCTTCCGAAGAAGCTTCAGAATCTGAACAAAACAGTTCAGCTTCTGAGGAAACTGAGACTAAAGCTGAAACTCCCGAAAAGAAAAAAAGTGTCGTCAGGGCTGTGAAGAGTATGCCAAAGAAGACTGCTCCTCTTAAAGCCTCCAAGAAAGTGACAGAGGTTCCAGTTCCAGCTGTTGAGTCTTCCGAAGAAGAGCCAGAAGTCCTTACCCTCCACAAGGTTGAAACTCCTGAGCATAAAAAGAAGCATAACAACTTGGCAAGTAAGAGCCTCTCGGGACGGAAGCATGATAAGCCCACATCCAAAGCTATTCACGAGAACAAGAAACATTCCAGGAAAGTCGTTCTTAAGCCAAAGCACGAAGACTCTGACGAATCTTAAGTAAAACATTTTTTCATTGTTTAGACTCTCAATTCTAGGTGTTTGGGAATTATCAAAGTGATAAGCTTTAGGCCTTACAGTCTTAACACTTGCTACGTCCTCAATAGCTGTCTTAAAAATGAATCTTGTCACACTTCTAATTCTAATCTATATTATTAATTTAGTTAAGTCTGTATGATTACGTTTTTGTACCATGAATTTTTGTACCGTTTTGTATAGTTAAAATTGGGGGTTCATTTATCTGCACTCCACACTCAATACATTATATTGAACATTAATTTTGTAGCCATTCATTGTAGCATAACACATAAATCGATTATGTATAAAATATGAAATATCGTTTTTGTACCAAAATGATGAATCTAAATTGCCGAATAAAAAACCTTTTTAACTACTCATAAATCTTTTATTAATAGAATTTCTTTTGCACTATGCACTATGCTGATACTGGATACGCACATACTTAATATTACCTTATAATTATGAATTAACTCAAAAGTTAAAATAGCTTGATTGAAATAGCATTCAAAAGAAAGCTACTAATTAAGTTAAGTTTACTCACCACCACAAGCAAGACACAAGACAGTCCACTGAACTGGACAAACACAAAACTCAACACCTTATACCAGCTTTAAATTAATATTGCAA
>JAQFYJ010001047.1:0-10389 GCA_034694685.1 Isotoma anglicana | reverse complement strand
TAATACATATGCATTAAATGAGATTATACAAACACTCTGATCTGTTATATAATTTAAAACCAAAACTTTAAGATTAATCAGGTAGGCGTAAGGGTCATTGACAAAAGAAATTGATCATACAAAATACTCAATCATCTTCAGGTTAACTTTTTGTCTTTTTCCATTGATGCACTCTTTTCCATTCTCAACTTTTTACTTACTTTTGTAGATGGAATTATGTTATGAGAAATAAAACAAATGTCATATTGAAGATAAACTTTTAAAAAGTTAGATTCATAACTTGTGGGTGTAATCTCTAAGCCAAGAGCTTCCTTTATATGAAAGTTTGATTAGAAAAAACTGGACTTTAAGAATATGATAAACATTAGAGCATTATTAACAATCAATCATCTATAACATTTTTGATGCTGCCATTTCTTATAGTTGATAGAGGAATTGGATATGACAAGTAAAATTAAAACAATTTTATAGGATGTAGAATAAAAGTAATCAAATTTTTATTTTCAAAGATTTGTTATCAAAAAGGGGTTAGGGTTAGATCCATAAGCATGCATACAAAATAAAGGAGAGATTTTGTATAAATATCTATTCTTCTGCATCTTCTTCATCTGGTTTTTCTTCATCTGGCTTTTCTTCATCATCGGGTTTTTCCTCATCTGGCTTTTCTTCATCATCGGGTTTTTCCTCATCTGGCTTCTCTTCATCTGCTGGTTTTTTGTCATCCTCTGGTTTGGCTGTTGTAGCAGGACCCAGATTAAGTCCAGGAAGAGGGATCCAAATTGGTTGAGGATTGAACAAGTTTTGAAGGAATGCTTTAAAAATAAATTAAAATTGTATGTTAGAAAATTTCGTTTTGGTTAGTTAAAAAGGTATGAAACTTGTTGAAAAATCATACAGAAAAAGAATTTTGCATTGGCATCCGTAATCATTGGTTGAGATGGGATCACTTGAGGAAAGGTCTCAAGATCGGAAGGCACCTGAAAGAAAAAAACAATCATTTCGATATGCAATTTGAAACTTAAAAAATCGTTATACAAATTTTATGACAAAGGTTTCCTAAAATGTCTATCCTTACCTCATGTGGAAAAGGCATGATGTGGGCTGCTGAGGCGACACCAGCAACGAACGCGATGATAACAATTTGTCGAAACATTATTGTATTTGAAGGTAGCAACAGATTCGATTTTGATTACTGAAAGCGAGATACCTATGATAACTCCCTGAACTTGTCTTCGCTTTTTATATGATCGAAAATATCAGGAACCTTCTTGTGACCTTCGCTAACAGTTTAACATAATGCAATTCAATACATAATATGTGTTGCTTCATAGTTTCTTCAAATAGGTAAATGCACTAACTATGCATTTAAAAAAAAGCTATTTTATCCGCAATACATTCCATTGTAAACGATACAATGCTAGCAGTAATAACTGAATATATTTACCTAATAATTGGTTGTATTTCGTAAAATTAACCATTGTAATTCTAATAGTAATTCTGTAGTAACTAAAAATTCTAATAAATTCAGTGCGCTGCATAAAATATGTACCTGCCTATAATAACTGTTATACACAAAGCCTGCATTTGGTAAACGAAATTGCGAAAGTGTAAAATAAAGTACAGTCTCTATTATAAGTTATAAATTTATAACATACAAAATTTATAAAGATTTTTTACAATTTTAAACTTGAACTTTCAGTTTTGTGAAATTAGATGAGACATGAACTGATTAATATTTTTTTGTTTGAATAGCATACTCGTATGTATTGTACAGATTTTTCACACGTTAAATTGAGCAACAATAAGGTTGGATCTGTTTCAATTTTAAATGGCATTAGCATAAAAATAAGTTAAAATCTGCAAAGAATTAACGAATCAATTATGAATCACCAGGTGTGTATTTAATTTGCATTTCAGTATCATACCATATAGTATATGATCAACATAAAATTATAAAAATTGTTAACCCTACAGCTCATTATTTAATTAGAAAGACTCAATGGACTGCCGTCTTCTTGTGAAACAAAAACATAGTCAATGTTTGTTAACAATTTCACAATGGATGCCAACTTTGGTAAATAATGTCTCTCAGAACTACAATGATTGCACAAAATTACAGAGGTTCCAGCAAACGTACTGTCCAAAATGGAGTGATGGCTCATTTCACCAGTAATAAAGACATCAGCTGGAACTCCATTCAATAAAGATGCTCCAGAACCCACACAAACTGCAGCTGATTGAACTTCACTTTCTAAATTAACAAAGACACGCATTTAAATTATAACTAAGCCACACACATATTACATAACATGTCGAATTCACGACAATAATTCAAAGTATTTTTCCACTAACTTCCAGCAAAGGCAAGTTGCACATACTCCAAGTTAAGTCCAGTTTTGATAGCATCTACAACAAGACTCAATTTGACTGGTTTATCAAATTTGACTATTCTTCCTGCACCAAATGGAACAGCAGCCGCTACCAATGGTGTCCTAATACAATTAATATTTAAATAATTAATAAATATTTAAAAGTTAGTGTTTCATGTAAACATAATTTTATGAGATCAATTTTATTTAAAGTCTAACGTACTTAAATTCAGGAACGCCCGTATCTTCCGCAATTTTCTTAATTTCTTCAATCTGCTTGTCAGCAGTGTTAGCCTTGCCATAAACTTTGATACCCGCACTTGCCCCGTCGTTGCTTACTTCGATTTCAACAGCTACGTCGTTGTAACTAACCAACTTTAGTGATTGAAGTAAATCGGAAACATTTTTATAAGATGAAGCATATAATAATCCAGGAAGTGGTTCATTTATAAGCGATGAAGGAATTATAGCCTTTGATGGCAAGGGTGAATCTGCCGATCCGAAACTTTCTGTTGAAAAAGTTATAGAACCATTTTTATTATCTTGTTTCAAATTTTTATCAACCTGACTGTTACATATTTTTAGCAACTTACTTAAAGCTTCAATAACCCTGTCATTAATTCCTCCAGCGATAGCATCCAAAGTTGTATGAGGAGAGTAAATAGAAATGTCATAAGCTAAACACTTGGCAATCAGTTCTTCCTAAAAATAGCAAATAAAAAATTGTTACAAAATTCATTTTTTTAAGCTCGTAATTTAGACAGTTAGAGCATTCAACACATATTTCATATTATGGTTTTTTTTTCAAGCCTAACCTTCCAAGATCCATAAGCAATTGCTTTCATTCCAGAGAAAATGGGTGGATGATATGCAATAACCAAGTTAGCATTTTTTGCAATAGCTTCCTCAACAACGGCAAGTTTTAAATCGTTACATACAAGAATTCCCGTAATTATTTTTTGATTTTTGGATGATTTTCCTGATCCAACTAAAAGTCCTACATTATCCCAGCTTTCTCCAAATATCTTCGGCTTTAACCATCCATTCAAGGCTTCTTCCACATTAGCCAGGGACCTTACGGCTTGAGCCATCGTTTTCAAAACTGCCTTCTAAAACCAATCAATTAAATGATTATCAGTTTATATAATGTATTATCTTTGATTAGAATAAATTTATGATGATATTCAATATTGATTGCATGATTTGTTACCGCCAGGATGTGGGTGGATCTGATCTGTATTTTAACACCTTTTTACAATGTATTTAACTTGCTACGGCAATTTTTACCTGTGTTAATAAGATAAATCAGCTAAATAATTTTTGAAACTTCAAGAATTGTCGATCAAAAGTTGTACAAGAAATGATAGTACTTAGTAGTACAGCTGGCAATCTGGTCATGTGTTTACTTTCTTCAATTCAGCTCAGAATACTACCGCCGCCGGAAAGTCCTACTTCTCAAATCTCAATGAAAAAAGTTGCAACTGTATTGACTTTCTCCAAGCAAAGGAAATTACCTTTCTCCTTCTCTTTCAGAAAAATGCCTTTTGACCCCATTGCTTTTACTTTTATGTACTAATCAAGTAAAATGTATTACTCAATATTCAAAAAATGTTTTCTGGCATTTATCACTTGTTTGCATATTTCATGATTTATCATTATAAATCATTAACAATAGTTTAAGGTTTTAAGTTTTAAATCATCGACATTGTGTTTTAAATCGTTTTGTAGTAAGATGACTTGATTAAAAAAATTTAAACTACTGTGAGATTTATAAAATAAGTATAATTAGTTGTTTAGCCCGAGCCATTTTTTTAATTTTATTTATTTTCAGACCAGCGGGGTAAAGTGGGATGGCTATTAGCAGGGCATGAACCGCATCGTCGGCTATTACGGCTATTAAATTAGATATGTTACACAGATTGCTGGCACAATATTTTTGTAGCATCTCTAATTTAATAGCCGCGAATTAGCCGGTTCGGCAATCGAATGCCGGTTCGCCTATCGGGTGCCGATTCGGCTATCGTGTGGTAAATTAAAAGCAATTTTTTTATAAAAAGCATTTTTCCTGCAGGGTAATACGAAGTTGCGCTGAAAAAGCATAGTGATTGATGGGATGGATTCGATCACTTTCACTATCAAACATTCTGCTTGCTGATTTACTAAACGATATTTAGACAGCAGATGAAATGACTTTGACTGCATAAAAGATTGACGTGTATTGGATTTCGATGTGGAGAAACGATTAATCTTGGAATCAGTTTTCGAAAAATGATACTTTTTGCCTTCATAAAATATTCACATCTTGTTACAATCAGGGACCAAAAGCAGATTCATTAATGATTTAAAAGAATTCATAGACAGTTTTGACGTTTAAAAAATCTACTTATGACTTATTAGGGATTCATTTTATTCAATGGGGATTCATAAAGACATGTTCAAGCCAACAATGGTTGTCTCGTCTGCCTAGTTAACTTCTTATTTAAAATAAAAGTAAAGATTATAATTCTAAGAAACTAAGAATATCTAAATTTTAAGTTATATTCTATCAAATCAAATGATTGTTACTATATGGTGGGTAGTTTGATAAATGCATTTAAAAATGCAAATAGGTGTTCTCATTTAGTTACCATTACGGGTAAATCGTTAAAAAATAATACCAGCATTATTTATGTTTAACTTTTAAGGATGGCATTCAATTCAACTGATATCCTAAATTTTATTCAAAGTCCTTAAGTAGGTACTGTCGTACGTAGCTCGTATTGATGTACTCCAAATGAGAACGCAACTGCAAACTTGTATTTTTAAAGTTTATGCTAAATATTTAAAAGATAAAGATAAGGTCAAACACGAAGTGCATTTTCAGAACTATACCTGTCCGGCACACTTTTCCATTTTGTATCTATTTTTGAAGACATCTCCAAATAAAATAAAATAAAAAAGTAATCAATGAGGGATACTGATAAATGTCCTCATTTTAAACTTCAAAAAGTAAATTAAATTAGAAAGTTATAATTTTTTATACAATTCAATTTATTTTGGATTACAATACAGTATTGCGCCCGAGTTAGGCAGATTCATTTCAAGTTGGCAGTTTTGAGATAACTCTGTCAACAGATACAAAAAGAATAAATACATTAGTGAATTACTTCATGCATCCGCTTCTTAATTAAATATCCATTAACAATGATTATTAAATGTAAAACAACTCGCGTAAATGTTAGGTGGTTAGATTATTTTATTTATATTATGGCACGTATCTTCTATCACTGAATAACTCATGCCAAAGAATTCATTTACATTCTGTTCTACACCATTCTTCAAGGAAAAGGTTTACAGAAATTTAATTCCAAAATAGCACATCACTTCGCAACTAATCACACTTTAGGGATTTGGCTAATGGTGATTAAGTGGTCTTTATGCTGACTGATATAGCGAACAATACATACATTTGTCACTGTGTGTTGGAAAATCAAATAATAGCCTCTGGTTCCCTCTCAAGACATGAAACAATTTGTTAACTGTGATTTTAAAAGTTTCAAACGCTAATGTATCATGTGGCGGTTGTACATATGAAAATCACTTTCATGTAGAAGATTCATTGCTAAGATTAAGATTATAGGATTTATTTGGAACCATTAATACTAAAGTATACTTTAGGTTGAATCATCATGAAAGTTAGCCTGTGTAATAATACTGTTTATATTATTTTGAATGCAAACTTTCATTAAATCTCAACATTAGTATTTTGATATAAAAGTTTTAAGTAATTATTTAATTTCATATAGTTCTGATAATCCTTATAATTTAGACGTACAGTTTACAACGTTATCTTATTTTATAATACTTATTACTATTTAATTCTTGTCATTATGAAGATATTTTACACAACATCAAAATATTGATGAGGGTCTTTCTCATTTTCATCCTCAAAATAATATTCATCATCATAATCATAATCAAAACTTCTAATTCTGTAAGGAGCATCGTAAGTATCATCCAAATCGGTGTTGATCTCTTGTCTACTATGTGGCCTTGCAAGGTACATACTATCTGAAAAATGAACCCCAGGTACATTATAAATATCCTTGAGATACTCCTTCACAGATTTCTCTGCAATTATCCTAAAAACTATTTTAAAAAGACAGATTCCCATTCCGATTCCAAATGTCATGATTTGATCCGTAGTGGCTCCGGGTCGGATGAGGTTGAATCCCAAGATGAAAAGCTCTATTGCTAACGTGATGAGCAAAAAGTGTGAGATACAAATCCAAACTTGACATTTCACGCAAGCATTTTCAACGTTTTCCGACTGCAAGAAACAAAGAGTTTAGAAGATGAAGAAACATATTACTTTTAAGCATAAAGCTGAGCGTTTAAAAATAAACATGAAAGGCGAGAATCATTTGATCAGCAGGTGTACAGATTACTATAAGAGTATTTAGCGAACTTTTAACACAGGCAAATAGGCAGTCAGATAGATTTTTTGTATGTAGCAGTTCATCAGTCAGTTTTGTATTGTAAATCGTAAAGATATAAATTTAGATTGGCAAGTTATTTTAATTATGAACAAAAATTGCCGATTTCGCACTTACCCTGACACATTTCATGATAGGTGGTTCGTTTTTCTACAAAATTTAAAAGCATAGTTTTGAGTGTAACGTTCATTATCATTTACTAAGGTTCTGAATTCTCAATTCTATATGATGGAGGTAAACATATAATTTCTCGATCAATTATAACTTATTACTATCACTGATTTAAGCATATTATACCTTAAAATTCACTCGCACACTTTCACTAATGACATGATTTATTTGATCTGCAGGGAATGTTCTCATGCATGAAATCTAGTATAAAAACTCAATACATACTTCATTGATTCTTGTTTATCATGGCTTTTTATTCATTTTCACACCAAAGCTACACAAAACCTGGTCTCATCCAAAATTCTCGGAACCCTTTTATCACATCAATATAAATTAAGTAGTCAAAACGCAACTCTCCCAAAAAGTTTCTCATATGCCAACTTTCCCTAACTTCCTGTTCCTTCAAAGCTGTCAAAACTTTTATGAAATTTACGCCTAAACAGCTTACATATTCAAATCCCTTGATCTTCTTTCTCTTTCTGTGCATGAGAAAGTCTGCAGTATGCACATAAAAATAATGAAAACGTTTTATAGATTCAATATTACATGTAAACTTTTGAGAATTTAATTGAACTATAAGTTTTCCCATAATCTCCGAGTCCTTAATAATGCCTTTCCGATCTGGATTTATCATCCTCAGATCTGTAGTGTTTTCTCTAAGCCCTATAAAGCCTCTACCCACACTCCACACTAACTCTTGCCTGCCTGCATCCTCTTCGAAATTGATCCATCTATTATAATCATCATCATCATCTGCAGGGAAATTTTTCTTTGATACGTGAAAGAGAACCTGTGTGTTCATTGTGCATTAAGTAAGTAATATATAATATATAGACACGATATGGTATAAATATTCCTTTGTGAGGCATTAAAATACAGAAAAAGGAAATCGTTGATGAAAGTTTTACTTTGTGTGGAAAGTTGTGAAAGAATTGTGGGAGAAAGAGAACTTACTGCTGAAACTGGGTTTTAGTCATGATGATAAGCAGCAGGCCATACTTCCATAAACTAAAAATATCACTACCATATTTCTACAACCGCTATTATCCATCTGCATGTTGTAATCTTGCTCTAAAAGGAAGAATACCACAAATTGCACTATAGCCTAGACTCAATTTTTAATTTTTATAGCTTTCATTGAAATATTCTGTCCAGTCTGTCCTACAAGTTCGTTTCAGTTCATTACTTCAGATAATCCAAGAATCTCAGAAAGTATGATATTACTTTCAGCCCACATGTTTTACTTTCACAATGCCTAATTCTCTTTCAATTTTTTACGTTAATAATAACTCGTTGGTGCTTTTTGGAGCGTGGTAAGTTTACAGGATAAGAAAGTAAGTACAACTATCTGCATCTTCCTTTATCTCCAAGTTTCTTTCACCACGTTTTGCTTTCACCCTGCCAACTCGAGAAAGTGTAGAACATTTGCAGATTTGCAATAAAGGTATATGTACTTAAATAACATACTATAGCATTCATATGTATTTATAGCAGGTTAAATTGCCTAATAAGCCGTGACATGCGATATCCGCTATAATACTTAATTATGGTTAGTATTTTGGTTCTAGAGTAGTAATATTAAGTAATATAAAGAATGTCAGAGACGTAGCATAGTATGATAAGTATTAAGATATGTTAATAGTTCCAAACATAAGCCTTGACATAAGATGGGCAAAAGGAAGTTGTATTTTATTTTATTTTGTTTTTTACCCGATTTGTTGAAGAAAGAAGGAGCAAGGCGATAAAGAATTGTGTAGTGTAGACTATGCATATTGATGAAAATAGAAACTCGGCAAAACCTCTCCCTGCAAAGTAAAAAAAAATCTTTCATTGCCAATTAGGTATCATTCTCATGTTACGGTCGTAAAAGGGAATTTGTGTTTAAACCATAAAGCTTTTAACATGAAATAGAACCCCAGGCTTGAAATTAGGAGTATTCAAGTCATATTTTAGAATTGCATTAATCTGTATTAAGAAGTAGGGGTTCAATTTGATATTTTATATTAATAGAGGAAAAGTAGAGTTGCTTACATTTCCCTGGACTAAAAGGAGGTCTTGTCACATCATTAAGATCAGAGAAGATAAATTTGTATGCGAAGTAGGAGACCATAATGACTGCGACGAGCTGAAAAACAGGAAATGTATATGTGATCCTGATACTGATACATTATTATAATGATAGTGTCGTACTTGATGTTGACTTTCATAGCTTATTAAAATTGATTGTACATTCTAAAGTTTATCATACATCATCTCACATCTCTTTGAAGTCAACCTTATAACCTTCTACTATAAGATTTCAAAGGTCGCATGTGTCATCTCATATTCCTACCTGCTACATAACGTGTAATAGTAAGGAAACTTACCATGTCGATCCACGAGATGAATCGAACATGTTTCCTATTGCGTAAACGGATCGCTTGATATTCCATATCGAAAAAGATGAATAAAGGAATTGTTGAAGTTGTTTCAACTCGTTGGACTTAAGCAGCTTGACAGTTTGACGTGACCGACGTAATCGGACACGATTTCTCCTCTTCGCACGTGACAGCTTGTCAGATTCTATAAACCCTCAATTTCCCAATTTTCGGTTGACGTAGGAGTAGACTTCCGTAGCTTAGCAGTAAGTAAAGTAAAAACTAAAACCGCTTATGTTAAGTCGACCAATTTCAATTCTATTCTATCTATATCCTACGTCCTACTTCCTACCTCCTACTATAAATAGTTCGATCGTTTTCTACTTTTATCTAACCCTTTCAATGTCGTGTCACCATCACATCACCTTCTTGTCACTACGGAGAGAGTGAAAGCGGATTTGTGGATGAATTTATTTAACCCTGAGGCAAAATGGAAAGGCAAGGCAAAAATGAATCCTTCTGATTTGATGTCTCTCTCTCACTGTCCTGTACGTTCTTTTATCTAAATCCACGCATTTGGAATATCTTTTTCACCAAATCCAAAAGTGACTCGCATTCTCGTCGCAATTTACTTTCGAAGATTGAATTGTCTCAATAGGTTTTCTTTTACTTCCTTAAGGCTGTAGAAAAGTAAAAGCCAAATTCTTATACATACATCATACACATATACGATCCCACTTCCACATGTCAATATTTCTTTTCAACTTTGCAATCCGACCCATTTATGGTTAAATATGTATATGACATTTGATAGTAGAGAAATAGTTTAAGATTTATTCAAAAGTTTTTTCTCAAATAAAATAAAATCTCATCCAGCAAGCACTTAACACAGACAGTTATTATCAGCACGGACACGGCCACTAACTTTGTTGCAAGTGTGTTGGACAACTGTAATCCGACTCAATCCTGTTAAATTCTTGAATCTAAAGGTTTCGATGAAATCTCACACTTTCACCA
>JAQFYJ010001046.1:0-10394 GCA_034694685.1 Isotoma anglicana | reverse complement strand
TAAAGTTGTTGCAAATACACTAAAAAGCAATCTATTGCTTCTGTCTATTATTTAATCGGATGCCAATCAAAAAAGAAAGAAAGGAAAAACCGAAGCTATTACCTCAATCAACCAGAGGTGATAATAGGATAATAATAAGTTTGTAATAATGAATTGGATTGTTTAATGTATTTCCGATTGCTTGATTGAGGCAAAAGTAACGACAACAGTTTTATTTCTTCAATGAGATTTCAGATTTTTGTGTTTTTTTCTTTCAACATCCATCTTTGTCACTTTCATTCATTTAAATAGATTTTTATTTTTTTGAATTCTCTATTATTGGTTTTTACTTTTCGTGTCAACAATTTTAAATGATTTTTTTTCTTGTCGAAGATGCTGTGTAGCATTATTGTCATTTATTTCTGTCATGCCTATTTAAATTTAAACGTTTCAAAATTATATCCTTATAAACTGTACATAGTAAACCTCCTGATTAATTTTTATTTATTTAATTCATAATCACGCGTGTATTAAAAATGTCTAGAATTTTAAAAAGTATCATGTATATCTGGTAAATTTATTATCTCTTAAGAAATATGAAATAATCTTATATAAGTCTTTTCAACAATGTACATACAGGGACTCAAATTAAATACTTAGATGATATACATTACACCTACACCTAATTTTTCTAGTCCAACCGAGTACCTTACCGTCCCTTGACAGGTAAAAATGTCTAACAAAGGTGATTATGAAGAATGGTTCCAAATGTCAACCAAAATCTTGAAACTTCCAATAACTCTACCCAGACTGTTTCTCAGTTACACCATTGTTTTCAATCAGTGCAATTTATAAATTACTTCTATCCCTTTGGTTCACTTTGAGCCCTGCCGGCTTCACACTTGAGTATATTAGGAAATTAAAATTAAGATAACCTACCATTAATAATGACAGGTCTTTAAAAGTCAGGTAGTTAGTTATGTTTAAGATGGAAGTAACAAGTGATTAAGAGCACTTTTTGTATAATATTATAATACGAAGGTGGTAATGATGTTAAACCCTTTCGTAGCCCTCATTCCATAATAATAAGTACGTAAAAAGTAAGATTAATATTACTTGTGATATTGCCCTATATTCATTTCAGACGCATCAGGATGCTTTTTATCAAATAAGGTACGGCCAATCCAATGGTCTAAGGTAAAAATAATGTCGTTGGTCGTGACTAAATGCCCTTTGCGATATTGTCTTTCATTTATACACAAAATTCAACGAGAAATTAAGGTAGAGTAGATAGTACATGTAATAGAGTTGAATTCAACTCGCCCAAAAATGAATTCCCTTTTTATCCTTAATACTAATACTTATACAATAATAATAATACAGATATATATATTTTGCATAATATTGAGAATTGCAAAAAATCATTCATCCAATGCTTCCAGATTTTTGTATAAAAGCTCAACCACAATTTGAAAATGATATCAGTTTCATTCTACCAATCCTTCTTCACAAATAAAACATTAAAAAACTTTTTAAATTTTCTTTCGGTTTTTCGAAAAAAGCAATCAAAATGGTGAAGCTTATTGTAAGTGGTTTCTTGGAATATTTCAAAGTTTTAGGAAATCTCATACTAATTTCTCACAAAAGCATTGGAATTATTTTCTATACTATGAAATTTTGTTCTATGTAGGTTTTCGTTACTTTGGCCTTTGTGGCTGTCACTTTTGCGGCTGAAAAAGCTGAAGAGAAGAAGGAAGAAGCTACCAAGACTGAATTAGAGACTTCTGAATCCGCATATGGTGGTTATCATGGAGGTTATGGAGGTTATCCAGCTCACGGAGGTTACGCCCACACTGCTGGATACGCCACTCATGGCGGTTACGCCCATGGGGCTGGATATGGTAAGTTTTGAAAGAGACCCTTGAAACGCTTAAAGTTATCAAGCTTGCGGTACAAAATCTATTGGCTGATTTTAGGTGGATACGGAAACGGATACGCTGCTGCCGCTTATCCATCCTATCACGGTGCTGCTGGTAACTTACTAATTAATTAATTCATTAAAAGAGTATCAATTATTAAAGAATCTAACTAACAATTGTAATCTTGAAATTGTAAAGGTTATGGCGGATATCGGGCTCATGGATATGGTGGGTACACCGCCGCGGCTTACCCATCCTACCATGGTGGTATGTCTATTAAAATTTGATTCAGATAAATTTTTGAAAAATATTTAATTGTTAGTTTACTCAAATATTTTATTTGGCTAATAAAGGATATGGAGGTTACTCTGGACATCGACACGGGTATTCCGCTTATCCAGTTTCCCACGGACATGGGTACGTTGCCCGATCTTCTTATGGAGGATACAGTCCTGCCGGATACGCCCACCAAGGATATGGTTATCAAGGTTGAGAAGTTGATTCTTCTTCATTTTTTACAAACAAAAATTAGCCATAATCATTAAAATATTTAAATCTGATCTATTGTGCCACGATTAATCTCATAAATTATATGTTCAAGATGATATTGGAGTCAAGATTTATCATGTAATTTGATACGCATTTGAAATAAATGATTTGATACGTGTACTTAACATAACTATCAGTATTTCTACATTTATTAAAAACATGCATATGTGTCTTCGTAATAGCATATTACGCACCTCTGAAGATGAAATTATGAGTTTAAATTTTGAAATGGGCTATCTTAAAAAAATTTACTACCTACATCAAGAAACTTTTTCAATATAAATTGCTTTCAATCGTCATATGATATGTAACTGTATGATATGCAAACAATATCAGTAGTAATTTTTTCAACCGTGAGTTAATGTTGAAAAAAGCATTTTTCCTGTTTGACAAATTGCCATATAATGATAGGTGCCTAGAGTGGATTATTTGTAGGGTGAATTATTATTATTTTGCCAAAATCATTCGCATAAAATGAAGATTTTCTGAATTAATGCAGATGTTGCAGGAATTTTGACTAAACAGAAATTCAAAACCTTGAAGGTCGTTTATTTTACATACTCGTACATTTAATTCCCATCAATCATTTTTTCTTGTCTTGACTTGATTACTATTTAATAATAATAGTAATGTTATCTCTGAAATATAATGAAAGACATTACTTTACTATGGACGTACTACATATTTTAATATTATATTTTTAAACATTCAACGAAATAACTAACCTTTGTGTATACTTAAAAAGATCTTTCGAATAAGCTACAGCAGTTATAGAAATTAGAACTCAACAGTCCTCGCCCTCGTAAGTGAATGAATACCTTTCAATTTTAACAGTTCCTTTTTTCCACAAATCCTACTCTTGAACACTCGTGAATTTCAAAGCGAAGAAAAATTTCTTGAAAACAGTATCTTAAATAATTTAAAATAAACTTCTAAACTTATGCTTAACAGTTGCATTTTGTGTTCTAAATGTTTCTAATCAAGGTGAATTTGCATTGAATTCAACCATTTTCTCTTCATTTTAAGTTCAAAGCTGAAGATCATTGACTTTGTATTTGTTGTAAAAAAAATTGCACACAACAATTGACATAAGTAATCAGAGAGATATATATTAATACGTTGTTTATTTGCTGTTTTACAACTTCCAACATTTTCAAGTCAGAATACCTTACTGAAAAGATATCTGCGATATCTTATCTAAAGGTTAATTAAGATTACTATTAATAAAGTGAGCATTTTCTTGTAAAAATTGCATACAAACAATACTTGCTGTAAGTTTTGTAGCTAAAATGGTATCGTTTCCGCATCGTTCATCAATGAAAGTTAAATTCTGCAGTTAAATTAATCCACGCATGAAAAAGGAAGGCTAGTAAGTATGTCTGTAAAAATAATACTAGAATACTACAAACAAAACTATGATTTTGAGCTAAACATCAAGTTGAACAGGATAATAGCAAATCTAACCGATAGCATTTTTATACATTTTACAACTACTACTAAACCCTAATCGTAAATCAAAAATTTGCAAAAAAATTTTTATTAAATATTCCATTTCCTAAATGCTTAAAAATGTCAATTCAGATCTTTGGCTAAACGATTAATTTTCTTTTCATGTTATTTAACTTTTATGACATAAAATGTTAAATATTTTTACCAGCCCCAGTGATAATCTATAACCAATCAATCTGGAATTAAAACTTTTCAATAAAAAATAAACTAAATAAATAAATACTGATTTTATTAGCTGATCATCAGTTTCAATGTTCATTTTATATAACCTCTAACCAGGTTTAAAATTTACAAGAAGTCAACCTGTTGGTTTTACTTTAAAAAATGAGAGTAAAAGGTCAATATTTCTCTGATTATTTTTCCGGAAGGAACTCTATTAGTAATGTAATTGTGGTATCTGCGGAAAGATTAAAACCAGATTATAATGTGTCAATGTAATTCAACAAACCCTTATAAAATAGTAAAGTCGAAACCTCAAAAGTCTATGTATAGTTTAAATATGTCACACGGAAGTCGGAACTCAAAATACGAAGAATGAAGACCACAATTAAATTGCCAAATTTGTGTCATATTGTTGCTTCTATTACAAAAAACAAAGGGGACCAGATTCAATACAAAGATACGTAAACAATTATCAAAAACCTTGATACCAAAAACAAAACAACAAAAGTTTAGTACCTATATTATTATTTACAGACTTTGCGTAAGTATCATAAAATCTAAAGATAAGTTTCTGTGTATAGCCAATGGGTTTTCTAAATTTTAGCAAATTAGCTTATTTTGTTGACACGGTCCGAGGGGGCTAAGATACAACGGAGATAATTGCATAGTAGTACAATGGGTGTCTGCTGTACTAACTTATATAATTAGTATATTATTTTATTTTTACAGTTCGCTCAGCTCTATACAAATCAATCGAGCCGTCGGCTAGCCCACGGATTGTGAACTCACGTCGAGGTATCATGTTCAACCCTTTTATGATTATTTATTAAAAATTGAAAGCACATTTAAAAGGCATTTATTTATCATCTAAAACAAAACTAAAAAATAAAAAGAATTGTTTTCCCCTTTGGTAAATTAACCGTCTTACTTCATAGCTCATAACTCACGGTTTATATTTCAATGATAAACCACAAAATAAAATTATTATCTTTTCAGTAGTACACCCTTAGTACTACCCCTTCTCATATAGTGCATGTTGATGTCAATTTTAAACAAAAAGTGAACGCATTTTTATGAGTATATACAAGTAAGCATACATATGTAAAGTATTTTTGTTTTGCTTTCGACGTGAATGTCATAATGATAATAAAATGGATAGTTTTAATCATCATCTTGATACAATAAAACTACACGGATCTCTATGAAAGGAAACCCCAAACAAAATTCAACTTTAGATTAAAAGCATAAACTTAAAGTTAGTTTAGTACTGCAAATATACCCACCTTAGGTATAATGAATGAATACTCATTAACAATTTTGGCATGAAGACGAAAGTTTTTTTTGCCACCTTTTGACGTTTTAGACTTATATTAAAATACGATACGGTACAACCGAGTGCAATCCAAATTATAAACTTTTCTAGTACTTGGTACACTGACACCACGGCCACACACTTGTGGTATTTGATATTATTAGGTAGTCAATGGGAGAGTTATGTTATGTTGTGGCACTTGTGGTGGGTAAGTGAGATATATGAGCCTTATCGACGTTAGGTTAAGCCCTCATGGGAAAAATATGAAATGCTAATGCATAATGTATCAAGAATATTATGGGGCACATAAATAACTCCGACGGCATTTCTGTACCTTATTGTTAGTTGTTTTGGCTATTATTTAATTCTCAGTTTAATTCATAATTAAATAATGGTTTTTTACTCCTCTTTCTTATTATTCCACCTTCCCTTAGTTTGTAGTTATTCCTTTTCTAAAGATGTATATAAGGTGCTAAGGGTTCGCAATACATGTCAGTTGCTATTTTGAAGTCAAGATTTTCTCACGTTGGAAACAAAAGTGATCGAGATCAATTCTCGTTTACTCGATTGTTGGATTTTTTTGTATTAACTTTTATCTGAAGAATGGGGAAAATACTTGTAAGTTCAAGTTGAGGGTTTATTTTTCTTAGTTTAAATGGTGATACCAAGGTTAAGAGGTGTTATTGTTAATGACTTAACAAAGGAAGTGTTTTGAAATTGAATCTCAATGGAAAGAATTGAAAGAGTTTTTTTTCTTCTTATTTTTAGAATTTATCGATAGTGTTAGCATTCGCAGTTGCGGCCTTGGCAGTAGATGTTTCAAAAAAAATTGCCACAGAAAAATCAGACGATGGAAATAACTCCAAAGACGCTAGTGCAGGGTTTGCCGGATTTGGCTTACCAGAGACGCCAGAATTTATGAATCCGGAAGCTACGGAATATTCCGGAAGTGGATTTGGAATCGGTGGCGGTGGTCTTGGCCACGGTCATAATCTCGGTAATCATGGTGGACACCATCATAGAGGACTTGGACACCAAGATCAAGCTTTTGTTGTCACAGGTGGCTATAAAGTTGCCGATGGAGTTCTGGATGGAAGCTTTGGAGGTGTGACACATGGAGTTAATGGTATAACTTATGGTACGTGAGTACGGTTTAAAACTCACACTTAATTTAAATGTTTTTAATTTTAAAAAAACATTAAAGACAAAATATACAGAAATCAAGACAGTTTATGCAATACAATTTCCACTTTAAATTTTAGGTTATGCACATGAAGGTCCACATCACGGAAAAAATACTCATGGAGTTTATGGAGGAGGCTATGGTAAGTATAATTAAGTGCATAATAATTACATTCGTTTCATTTTAATATTTAAAAAAATGAAGAAGATATATAAAGTAACTATGTAAATCGCAGGTCATGGATCGCATGGTGGAGCTCATGGATTAGGTCTGGGTCACGGACACGGTAACAATCTAATCATTTCATGTTTTTGGAATTAGCATATTTTTCAATAGCTTTTCCCGAATTGTTTAGAGTTTGTTGTGAATTTCAATTGACTATAATTAACTTCTCATAGGTCAACGGGGATCATCTCTTGGAGGATATGGACACGGTAAGCGTTTTGATTTGATTCTTGCAGCAAATTTAAACCTTATAGCTATTGCTAAAGTAATAGAGAAGCAAAATGTTTGACGCGTGTGGAACTATTTCTGCTTTAAAAATATATTCTAAAATGAAAATTTTTGTACTAAAAGGTTTCTAATTTTTTCACAGGATATGGAGGCCATGCAATTGGTCATGGACATGGGTACGGTGGAGGGCTTGGACGTGGAATTGGGGGTGGCTATGGATATGGTCACGGGGGGCATATTGGGGGAGGACGTGGAATTGGAGGAGGCTATGGATATGGTCACGGTCATGGGGGGCATATTGGGGGAGGACGTGGAATTGGGGGAGGCTATGGATATGGTCACGGTCATGGGGGGCATATTGGGGGAGGACGTGGAATTGGGGGTGGCTATGGACATGGTTACAGTGGAGGACATATTGGGGGAGGCTTTGGAGGGCATGGAATTGGTTATGGAGGATTTGCGGGCTACGGCAACGGAGCTGGCCTTGGAAACAGAGGTCATGGTGGCTTCCGGGGTTATGGCAATTACAAGCCTAGTATCGGTCACGGATCTCAAGGACATCACTTTGGTGGTGGTTCTAGTTACGGTAATTCTGGGTTTGGGTTCGCCGGCTAAAAATGTCATCTTATCTTGAAAATGTCATAAAAAGGATCTCTTCTACTCTTAAATAACCGTCAATACGTGTAGTCTTAATATACATATTTTTTACACAGTTTTTTGTATTTTGTTAATGAAACCAATTTTATCCATGACTTAATTTTGCCAACTAGCCAGTATGACACAAATAAATCTATTACTTGTTGAACTCCTGTTTGTTCTGCATACTAATTTGTCTTATCGTGAATTCAGTGTTTTGATAGCTTTAGTTAACTCGAGATTTCATTTCTTCATAAAGCTATACGACTCCAGCTAACTAAAAAACTCCAGTCTTATATACAAGAGAAATCAATTTAATTATTGGATTGCATAATTTATTTCAGTTCAGTTTTGCTCATATGCATTACATATTAGTTACTATTGATATAAAATTATGGAAAATAATTTTTGGTTATTCGATTGTCTTTCTATTTTTAATCTAATAGGTAAAATTGGTACACCTGAGACTGAGAAGACTGGAAATTCATTGTTTCCAACAACATACATCAATTAAGAGTTGAAATTACAAACTTGTATTCTTAATACTCTATTCTACAATAGATAAATAACTGTTATCTGCTAAATCATGTATGACTATTTACAAAAAACTAATTCATAGTACCATTCTTAACTATCACACTTTATCGATAATTATTTATAGATTAATTGCTATTGCCAAACGTAGCATGTCTTTGTAAAGGCAGGTTTGATAACATAAATTAATATTATAGTAATAGAAAAAGAAGAGTTCAATGTTATTAAGCTTTTGATCAAAACTTTGAGCTTTAGGAAATAATCTATATATTAATAATATCACGCTATAGTAATAACGCTTTCCATTTCATTGAGATTCAATTTTTTTGCAGTAAGGAGTAACATCGTAAGAAATTTGCTAAACCATTAATTCAAAAAATACAATTTTTGTAGACAAACTTTTTGGTAAGGTACATAGACTGACCAATCTTCACAATAATAGTTATCTTTTCAAATACTTCTATATTGGTTCGTCATTAATAATGGATATAGAAGGACTCTCAATGACCACTTCTGCAACATTCTGTGCCACCTGTGTCGGGTCTGTCTGCAAAACCAATAAATAGTACAGTTACTCAAATTGTGTTATATATATAATTTTTACTTGAATCATGAAAATTGGAACCAATGCGAATTGAAAATAATATAGCTTACAATCTGTTTGTGGAAATCAGCCATATTCCCTCTCATGATGATTATCATTTGCTCCCTAATACACTGATTATAATGTGTCATCAGAAAATTCATCTGGGCATCGTGTAGTTCCAATAAATATTTCATTGATATTGCAACACACTTTGTCCAACCTTCTTTGCAATCAAACGGTCGATTATTCAGCGAATTTACTTTCCCAAAATCGTGCTTCTCGAACTCTTGTAATAAAGGTATCTCGAAAGGTGGAACCATTCTGGGAAGAAATTTCTGAAGACATTTCGAAAGCGGATACATTTCCCAATTATATTCACTTCCAGGCTTGCGAGTACCTTCTACGTCCCTAGGCATTTTATCACGATTCAGTTGAGTGCGAATATACAGCTCTGCTAACTGGAAAAAGTGATTATTTTTACTTTAGTAAATTACTTTTTCACAAGTACGTCCATTAATATTAATTTAGGGAAAATTTACCTGAGTATCAAATACATTGACGACCCTGATGCACTTCCGGTGAAACACATAGTCCACAATAGGTCGCAGGTTATGAGTAACCTTCATTATCTTGTCGTTGGAAAAAATCTCTCTATCCAAAATACTCCAAAAATTAGCATCTTTCTCACGACCGATAGTATCAATATTAATCAGAAGATTATGCCTAGTTATTAAGCATATCCACCCAAGCGTGCCAAGTCGACCAACATTTATTCCCTGAAAGGAAATTGCAACAATTCGAACGTCTTGTGATTTGAACACCTCTATCTATTCAAAACAAAAGAAAAATGTTTTTCAAAAGTTAATTCTTATTTGTGTTTTATGTAGCCTTCGTCAAAACATGAGTATTTGTTAATTGCTTAGAAAATATGGAATGAAATGAAACAAAAAACAACATTTAAATGTTTATCATCAACTGACATCCTTTAAAAGAGAATTATGAAAAGTTGGTGCTTAAGATTGAATTCTCATACCATTGTATTTAAATCTTCTGTGGTACTGATAATTTTTGTTGATATTAGCCTCTCTGGAATATGACGGGTTGGATCAAAATTGTCTGGAGGATCTTCGATACTCACTATATAGAACAAAATTCATTACATTTCCTGATTTCCATTGCAATATTTTATTTATAATTTTACTTTGCTTACTTTCTGTAATATCTTGTTGAAAAATCTTCATAATTGACTTGTGCAGCTTTTTCTTTGTATCTGGTACGTACATCCAGCAGTTGACTAGTTCAATAGCATTACTGCTGGCAGTATGAATCGGATTTTTGTAGCAGTTTCCAATAATACTTACACCTTCCACAGTTTTCATCCTCACAATAGAATTTGCTGGTATGTTCCATTTATCATTAGCCAACATGGGTCTTGCAGGTCTTCTTAAATTTTCTTCTCTACTACCTAGCTTTCCAGAACTGGATATCGAAGGACCCTGCTTCGCCACTGCCATCTTAATATCTGTAAAAAATAAAAATATATACAAACTAATTATTTAAAACATTGTAATG
>JAQFYJ010001045.1:0-10397 GCA_034694685.1 Isotoma anglicana | reverse complement strand
GTTGCCTTGGCCTTCTTGGCTTTTTGATCTCTTGATTCCATTTTTAGTAATGCAGTTGGTGTGGCTTTATGATTTTAATCCTTAAAATTATATACATATTTATTTGTTAAAGGCCTTTTTTATAAATCAGAAGAGTTTGTCCGATCTATTGCTTTCAATTATTAAGCACTTCAGAAAAACTTTATTTACCTGAAAAATTTGTTGACACAAAATGCATGTGAAAACCTTATCTTTAGTACATTAAGGTTAACCTAACTTTACTTGTGCAACTGTCTTTTCAAAGATGGCAAAAGGCTATGAATGGAATACATCACTTAACACAGTTTAGCTATAAAAGTCATTATAAAATATCATTCAAAAGCATGTGCTGTTTGAAAGAGCTTGTAATTTTACACTAAAGCACCCTACTTTTGTAAAATTATACTTTGAGCGTCGTCTTGCAACTATTTTTACTGTGAGTTATACCTTCTTCTAACTTTGGGCATACAAATAAACGAACGAAGGAAACTCATAAATAAAAAAAACAAATTTCCTTCGATAAGTTTGGCAAATGCAGAGGATAATCATAAATATAAATACATGAGGTATATGTACTAAAAATGTTTTTACATTGTCAAACCGCATGGCATCATTATAAAACTCCAAATATCTACATGCAATGTGTAAATTTCATTAGATGCACATAAATATGAATTAATTATATATGGAAGGATGTCAGTATGTGTATTATGATACAAGAGGTACATCTTAGTTTAGTCCGTGTACATTTTAAGTGACGCCCTGAAAATAAATGAAAGTCTTAAGCAATTCATTAGTCAGCGTGTCTTTTTGTGTGATGCATAAAGACAATCTCATACTGTAAAATACTAAAACAGAGATACGTAACTTTGGCTTGTGTTTGTTCATTATGTATGTTGTGGGATATGTTGGTTAACCACAACGTGTGGATAAATTATATAGGAGAGTTCAACCTGGTTAATTAATTAGCTAGATGCAAGACCATGTATCTATTTGAAAGGTTGACAGGAGAGATTTCATGGTGTGATGCGTATATCTTCTGTATTCTGTGGATAGTTATACCACTCTGTGGAAAGCATCTTTAAACCATGATTTTTACTGTTGAATCATTATATCATAGTTTGGTGGGTGGAGGATACGATAGTTTTTAAAAGCTAAAGTTATTCACCTCTGACTTTTGTTTATTGTTTTACAGATGCATTATTAGCAGACCTTCAGACTACTGTGTCCTCTCCTCCAGGAAGTCTCAGTAGGTCTAGCGGCTACTCCTCCACCTACAACGGTACATCATCAAATCTTGCAAAACAGACCGAGACCTTTGATTACAATGTGGAGAGAAGTGTAAGTGGTTTTTAATTTATTTTTTAAGATAAAGATTAAAGTAGTCGTTGTTACAAAGAACTTCTATCACATATTTTGAGTTGAATGCGTACATTTTTGAGGGAAGCCAAATGCTAAGCATGATACCTTTTCGCTGAAATCTTATAGTAATATATGAAGAGTTTGATGAGCAACTAGAATTTAAAATGATACTATTAGGCAATAGCTTTGTAGTTTTAAGATTTGATCTCCAGCCAAGAAATAGTTTGGGAGTTTTTTAAAAAAGAGATGTGAAACAAAGTTTGTTGATTTTTTAATGAATTGACTCTAAACTGGCTGTTTTATTATTTGCCAGAGAAAACATGGTGAATTTTTTTAGTTATTTTAAATTAAGAAGTGAAAATAATAATGGTGAAAATTTTACATGGTTAACGACACATCTTGAAGTAATTCATGAATGACCTAACTTATGTACAATGTATGAAGTAAGGAAATAGTGAATAGGCAATCCTTACATATCGGTAATATTCAGTTAGTTCAGTTAGCTCGTGTGTCATTTAAGTAAGATTTAGAAGTTGTTCCAGGAATCAGTTGGTTGAAAGACTACCTCCAGCTGCTCTACTTTTTAAACTATTGAATCACGAGAAAGTCTTCAAGCATTTGTGCATCAATAATTATATGAATGATGAATTGTCGATTTCCCGATTGAAATGAAACATTTGTTTAATGCTAAGATTATATTTATTAATCACACTTATCTGATGAGTTCTAACTTGACGTTGTTCATTTCTACGTAAAGAATTTAATGTTGAAGCAAAACTTACAATGAAACTTACTTGCTTTAAAGTTTAAAAATATCATGACTTATTTGGTAAATTTTCAACTTTCCGTGAAGGAAGGCATGAAAGAAAAATTATGTTGGCATCTGTGACCAGTTAATGATTTGCCTTGTGACTTACCTTCTGGTTGTTTATTTACTTTCACTTTTTTTCTTCAGCAGCTGGTCTTATGTTTCCGAAATTAGTTATCTCTCTTCACGGAGTAACTATATGGCATTGGATATTATTTTAAAATTAAACTGAAAATCCATGTCTAACGGATTCAGTCACACTACGTAAAATTAAATAAAATCAAAGACATATACCACACATATAATAGATTATAATATAGTTGCTTAGTTATTGGAAGCTTTAGCTGCCTACTGGTTTGTATTATAATGTGTTTAGGTCCAAGTAAAGGATGAAGTGATTTTCTTGTAAGAAAGTGTGGAGAGATAAGATAGGGATGTTCTTTCGGGTGATTCTAACTTAAAAGACTCATTTCCGGATCTCATCTCCTTCTTTGGTTGAATATTTTTGCAGGCGGTGGGACCCAACCGAGATGCCATGAGAGAAACGACAAGCACGAAGACTCTGTACAGGTCGAACAGTCCCCTGATACGGAACACTGGAAACATGAGCGAGCTGGATTCTCTTCTCCAGGACTTGAGTTCAACCTCCAAATATAGTCAAAGTTCACCCGTCTCCAGAGGTATTATCCATAAAATATTTAGGCTTAAAACATAATTATCAATCATTATTATTGACTCTTGAAATGGTTATCTTCATTGAGTCTTGCAGACGCCTCGAGAGTGACGGCTATCAAAAACCCACTATTCCAGACTTCCAGCCAGACTGACATTTCGCTGCCCTGTTAATATTGTGATAAAAAGGATAAATTGTTTCGTTATTGTTGATGAAATTTCTTGTGTTCTTATTCTTCGTTAATTTTAAGTGTCTCGTTTTTTTAGTTGAGAAAACATTTTGATCAGATTAATAGTATTCACCTTATTCATCATAGCCCTATTCTGAATATCCTGAAATTGTGAAACGCTATATTTTAATGTCTAAATACGGCTATGTTTCTAGACATACAGAAATGCCCGAGTAAATATCATAGTATATTTGAATATGTAATCAAAGATTTATTGTTTGTTCGTAAGTATCAAAGCAGATGAGGCATAATATCCTCGTTGTTATTGTAATAAAGTACTCCGATAGAAAAGCTTGAAAGGAAATGTTAACTCCGTAAAATAAAGAACCTTTTAAGTGAAACAACAAAAATGTATTTTAGTAACTCAAGAACTGTAAATTTTTCTCAGTTAAAGATTACAATAACATAGTTGTTCTACTCTACTGCATTTTTCAAAACTACAATCGACTAAACAGTTAAATGGAAAAATGTTGGTCTATGGCTATTGGAAGTGTAATAAAGTTGAGTAGAATTTCAGTAGCATGCAGTTTCGAACTTCTTGTTAATTTCCGAAAATATACTATTTGAATCGCTGGTATTGTCCACAAAAATCAAGAAAGCGGCCTTGATAATACTAGTTTATATTTCCATCTTTATGAGATCAGTAGAAACAGAGTTAGTTTTAAACGACAAATTTATTTCAATTAAATTTTCGCTCTAGAAAAATTATTTAAAGTGATAAGAAGTTACCCTTTTGAAAACGTATTACATTAATAATGGTTCAAATTGAATCAAAGGTCGACCTTTTAGTCGACAGCTCTGTTGACATTGTATTTTATGATTGTGAGTCAACTCGTTTTATAAATTGGCTACAATAATAATTTATCTTAACATTTTTAGTCTTCTGGTTTTTTGTTCTGATTATAATGTCTCCAATGCAAAAAAATCAGCGCTAAATCGTACTAATTAAATCAAAAAGGAAATTAAATCTAGAATCAAAAGGTTTATGCTTATATAATAATAATATTTAGGCCAACTAACACAATGAAGCCGTTTTTACTTCAACGGCTTCGGTTCGGCTTAAATAATGAAGTTCGAAATTGCAGCTAAAACCCTGTACACTGCTGGTACAGGGTTTTAGCTACAGGGTACAGGGATGGAAGAAAATTGAATTTCAAAGAGAAACTGAAATGAATTTATTAAAGCTTCGCTTAACCATAATGTTTATTTGTCTTTCCAGACCTTGTGTACAATGGAAATCGACCTAGTTCGAGATCCTCCGTGGGTAGTCATGAACGGCACGCCGCTGAAGGATTTCTCGACGACCTTGCAAATGGGTATGCCATAGATGCTATATTATATTTATTTTCATGAGTCACAAATATATAAATCTAATTAATATTGTGTATTGATAACTTTTATGCTGAAGGTTTTAAATAGTGAGGTGGTTATCCAGTCTTAAAATTAGACGTCATTTTTTGATTCTCTTCAAGATCTCCAGAAAAACAACTTAAAATACTAATAATATATAGTATTTTTTGGATTATAATTCTAAAATTCAAGCTGGTGTTTAAAAGACAGTTTTGAATTTAATATCCATTCGCTTGGTATCTGTATTTGCTGGAATATACTACGTTAAACTTGAAGAGTAGTTAAGAGTTGATGATGAAGTTTGTGCCTACGGATTTGACACATGTTCATCAGTTTGATATATTTAACTTTAATCTGAATTTGTTTATTCCATCACATTGTTGAATTTTACTTTCCGTAGAAGTGTAAAAAAGGTTTGAAAGTTCATTTGTTTTATTAAGAGACGTAGCATAATACGATTTTATGATCTCATTTTAGTTAGTTACGATTCTCTATTTACAACGATGATAAATTGGTTTAAAAAAGTCTTAGAATGACATGCCAGGCAAATAAGTACCTAATCTCAGAAGTAGCAGGAGGGAGACCTTGACATAATGATTATTGTGATCTAGTTTATGGAAGTAGTAGTTTAGTCTGTTATTACTGGTTTGTTTAAAATATAAAGATGATCTGTTCTATTTTGGATGATTGACAGAGATGAAGCAGACGGTAAAACGAGGATTACAGTGGAACGAAAAATTCAAAGAACTTTTCTTGGACCTGCGGCTTCTCCTGCAACGCGAGAGTTAGACGATCTAATGGCTTCTCTTAGCGATGCTAAGGTCAGCTTGTAATTTTTTTATCCTAGTTTGGACGGTGTTTTGATAAATTAAGCCTCTATTAAAGGATTCTGTAATTTTCCAACCAACTTTAATCTTCCTTTACTGTGTTACAGTCTTACAGTAGTGGAAGGAAATTTATTTTGTTTGATTATCATCCACAAATTCTTATTATGATGTAGATATATTGCTTCCTTATTTTTTTGAAAGTCTATTACTTTTCAATTGGTATTATTATTAATTTTTACACATGATAGGATCTAGCGTTGTTTTCATGTGATTCCCATTCTATTATAAAATAAATGAGTTCCTTATTTCGGCTGTATGAAAACGCAACACGGAAGAAGAGAGGACTTAAGACTAAAGTTATTACTATCTATTTTCTGATTTTTAGTGATGGATGTCACTTCTTAGTTCTCTCAAAATGACATAAAAGTTAACCTAGATTCTGGCATCCATCAAATTCTAATTTACTGGGATCAATTCAAATCCGCGTTACAATGATCTCATTGAAGAGAAATGAGTGTACAGCTTTAAATGTCAACCAGGGAGGAGGCTAAGTAAACGAACCTAATGTGGGGTGTGTATTCATTGCTTGATTGATTATAAAAATTAATTACGAGAGTGAGAAGGGATGTGTTGACAGAGTGTAAAGCTGATGGATAGTCTCTCAGTTAAATTACCATTTATTTGCTAATCCATTTTTTGTAAAAGAGGGCGAATTGATGGAGCTAGTTGACATGTTGTTTTAGTTCATGAAGGCTATCAAATTTCATTACAATCCACACACGATGTGCGCGATGTATTTACAAATTATCAATAACATACTTATAAATTTACTCTATAGTAAAAGGGGTGAAGAGTGCATTTGATTGTGAGTTTAATAAAACACAATGTATGATGTGAAATGGATACTAGATCAAAGATGTCAAATTGGATCTCTGCCGGACTTGTTTTTTGGGTTTTGTTTGGCATCCATTTCTCCTGTTCCTGTCCAGTTTTTCGCACTTTCCTTTTTAAGCCTCGTCTCTGAGTTCAGCTTATGCAGTGTGAAATCGAAATCCGTGTGAATGCAATGACAACTACAAAAAATAGATTTCATCATTGGTATTCATATCGTTTGATTATCAAGACCAAAAAAGTATAAGTTTCCTAACGTGTTGTGAAACATTCATTCACTGGATTTACTAGTATCCAGTTTCAAGTTCAATGTGTTTTCCTCAACCAGAATTTTTCGTGTACGTTGCAAGGTTTCCCTGCCAGCCTAAGAGTCTGTCATTTTTATTTCGCTGAAAATGTAAAATTCTAAACTAAAACTATTTATATACATTGGAAATTTGGAAAGAGTTGGAATAACTAGGGCAAGCTTTGGACTTGGGATTTTTAAGATATTTGAAATTGCATATTGTGCGGAGGTAAACAAAGTTGTAACGTTATGAGTGTTCATAGCCATCATAGGTTTAGCATATGGAATTGGCCATATGGCTTTTTGTGTTGGAATTGGAACGGCTATTTTTTATTACTGACATTGGGTATTTGGAATTACTCGAGTTTACATAGGTTACAAGTAATATTCAAATGCCTGATTCAAATCCTTGACTTAAAAATGGGTTGCATGAATCATATCATCATTGTATCCACTTGGCATTTATGAATTATTAGTTTCCAATTTGTTAGTCAGAGATGAGTTGTTTTCTCTTTGGCTATAACGAAGCGTTGGTTCAATTTAGCTCTTGTTGCACGGAATTTGCGAATTCAAGAATGTTTTGAGTTTCTTAAGAATTTATGCGGTTGAAGGATGAAACACAAGCACAACTGTCTCTAGATTCGTTAGCCTGTGTTACATTGTGTGCATTGGTATTTTGGCAATGGGCTGAATGATTTTGGAGTTTGAGTTTTTTTCTTGTGTGACAGAAGTTTGAAGTTTTAGCTATTAAAATTTAACAAAAGAAATACTGCACGTTATTAGTGTGCCATGTGAAATTATTATTATCATAATGGAACTTGTCCTTCGTCATTTAAATTTTGAAAGTTGAAGTTCATGAAATAATATAAGCATATCTATATTCCTTTACTGACTGTTAAAAATATAACTCATTTCATCGTTGAACTAATGATGTGACGCTTCAACTCCGTAAACCAATAGATAAGTGTCTAAAATACAGGAAATAGTATAATATAGTCATATTAACTGTAACTTATTCGAGCTTACCCCACGAAGAGTTTGGAAAGGACACAAAGATTGTAAGTCAGATTGCTAATATTTTACGTTCATAACATACCTTGTTGGGAATAATCCAGGAACTGAGGGGGAAAATTATTCAGTTTCAGAGTCAGCTTTTTATTTTTAATGAATGTCATACAAAAATCATTCGTCATTTTTCATTCCGTAATTGATCCCTTTGGAGATTGTTCCTTTGTGGGAAAGAAAAGTAGTGACATGAAAAATGGAGGGTTAATGTTTTCATGATTAATGACTGACTACTTTGAGATATTTTCGGTTCCTGTAATAAATGCGGTCGTTTATTTATATAGCAGTATTGATTTAAGTCTGAAATT
Source organism: Isotoma anglicana (assembly GCA_034694685.1). Classification (NCBI taxonomy): domain Eukaryota; kingdom Metazoa; phylum Arthropoda; class Collembola; order Entomobryomorpha; family Isotomidae; genus Isotoma; species Isotoma anglicana. The sequence continues at coordinate 2,580 of JAQFYJ010001045.1, read as the reverse complement.
CGATTTAAAACTGTTGAAGGATTTTTAGTTTGACAATTGGATAGTTTAAAAGTAGAACTTTGTTACTTTCTTGGAGTGCAGATGTGAGAAAGCTTTATATATAAAAAAAACAGTAGAAATTTGAATATGAAAAAGAAACTAAAGATTTTCATGAAGCATTCTAATCCACATTCATGTTGATTCAATCAGATCATGTTATACTAATCTTAAGGTTATGTGCAAACATAATATTATGTTGCTACCTAATTACTAATTAATGATACATGTTCTAATTTTCCTAAAATTTGCAAGCATAACCTGACGATGTAACCAAATCGAAAGTAATTATCGGCCTCATACCCCCAAACCCTTCAAAATAGTGTAGGGGTCAAATACATAAGCCCCATGTTAAAAATTTAACATTGGGCTTATGGGAGGGGTCTCGTAGGGTAAAAACTTTAACATTAAAATCGTCAATTTCAGCAAGGGTCAAAGCCCATTGACGCCCAATAGGGTTTTGGGGTATCGGCCTGTCTATAAAGCGCTAACTGCCTTTGAGAAATTGTCAGGTACTTCGTGTTTCTCTATGGGGTAGATAATTTTCTCTTTTATATACCTAAAAACTTTATTTCATGCATTTTGTGAGAGTTGGTAGTTGAAGCAGAGATAGTGCTTTCCCATCGGTGAAAGTAGGTTGCGCATTGATTACATTTGGAAATGCAAGGAGAAAGGTAGGTGCAGGTAGTTACTTCCGTTCTGTTGCATGATAATGATGATAAAATGAAAATGTGAAGGCGATTAACCATGACGAGGGGTCATTGAGACAGATCAATATATAAAGTGTACATAAAGTGTTGTAAAGCCTGCTAAAAAGATGAGTTGCTGTTAGTATTTCCTCCACGACAAAAGTAAAGGACAAGTCTTGTTCTTCAGTTACTTTCTGTTTGTTTAGCCAAGTGACAAGAAGGTTACCTGCTACTGAAGCCAAGACCAAGATCTAAGAAATAACCAGAGTCAAAATTCTACAAGTGTATCTTTGTTGGTTCGAGTTGACTTATTGCTTACTAAATATTTAAATTATTGAAAAAGTTGAAAGTGACATGGGAAAAAAGCCAGTGGTGGTTTTTTTCTGTTGAAGTTAAACTCGTGTATGCTGAAACTTCTTGGATAAGATTTTGTGGAAGATACATAATCTGACTGAGGAGGATTTGCTAAATGAGGTTAGTAGCTATAAGGAGAATTCATGATTGATTGAATTTTGTCTCCTTCCTTGTATAATCCCTTGCTGTGAACTTGTACCAGGATGTAATATAACAAAACGATATAATATGATAATGGCACTATCTCTAATCTTATAGGATTATCTACTCATCATAATATCAGCATCATTTGGGACTTGACTTAGTTGACTTAGCAGTAAAGAACTTAGTAAAGTTTAGTGGAGGAAGTCTGTTGCCAGAGATTTCCACGGTCTGTGGGATGGCACAAGGCCCACTTGCAAATAAAGCAATACTTTTTATCTGATGGAAGGAGGTTGTAATAAAAGGCTTCATTGAAAAAATCTCAAATCCAGCAGAACTGTAGACATTTGTAAAGTAAAAGTAAAATTTAATAGGATCTCTTCGTCGTATCTTTCAGCACAGAATATACTACTACTGCCTGTAAAGTTATAAAACAAAATACACCAAAAACTGGTGTGTTGTTTTTTATTTTCTAAAGAAGTTTTGGACATTTCATATAAAGAAAAAAACGGTCACAAATTAACCAGAGAAGGATATGATCCTTGTGAAGGATTGTATTTTTTTGCATTCGATAGAAATAAAAATGAAAATGCTGAACATGACATTTAGTTTCTGCACATTTGCAAGTGTACACACGTAGACATTTTTCTCTAAATCAATAAACGCTTTTTTATCTGGATGAGACTAGAGATTGGTGAAGTTTTAAATACGAACGTGGTGAGAGAAATAACTACTGGTGACTAAAAACTAATAACTAGGCATAAAACGTTAAATTTCCCTACAGTAGCATTTAATCTCTAATTAAGATTAGTAACTAAAACTCAACTAAAAATTTCACTGAAAAATGTCAACCTTACCTCAACACTTAATTCGATTTTACGATTCAAATTTTAAAATAGATTTTGTTAGATCATTTATAGAATACGTCTTTGGTAGAAAATGATGTTTGCGATAATTTGCTTTCACTATTAGATGATGATCCACTTTTAAGTGTTCAGCCTTTTTAGCTCGATGTGTTCTTGTAATTGTGAAAGAAATCCTTAAAACTACTTCAATTGCAATGATTTAACTTGCGTATCTACAACTACACACTGCACTAGTTAGTGTAAAATAGCACTGTAAATTATGTTTCTGCTGTCACGTTTACCAAAATCTTGCAAATTCTAATTGTAAATTGAAATGCTTATGTATTCAATAAAATCTCACGGTTCTGATTGTATTATCTTTTTTCTTTGCTAAAACCCAATTCAATGGCTAAAAGTTAAAACCCAGTGCCAAGAAAGAAATTAGTTGAAATGGTTAAAATGGAATTTTAAATGGATGTTCTCGTTGTAAATTGAGTGTTGGGAATGTGAAGAAT
>JAQFYJ010001044.1:0-10402 GCA_034694685.1 Isotoma anglicana | reverse complement strand
TCGAACGGTTCCCTGGCAGCGTCGACAAAGTTTTATTAGAGTCAGTAGCCGCGGAAGTCATTGACGAGTCGGTGACACTATTGTTACCAGTTAATATTAATTAAAGAAAAAAATCCAAACCCATTGCCTACATGGTGTCGAGTGCTGAAATTTTTCAGGAATTTTCTTTTTTGTCATCATCTCATTACAAAGCAAAAATTTCATAGATGTTTTTATATGTACGTTATTATATGGAATTTTCGAAACTATTGCATATCAACATTTACTTTGTAACAATTCATTGCAATAATATGTTTATCATCAATCATCACTAAATCTATTAATCTATCACACTATTGGGAAAAATTTTAGTTGGCAAAATCTATCAATTGCGTTTTTAATCTCCCAACTTTAGCTTCTTCCTATATTTCTCCCAATTTGCTTTGTATTTTTTATTTGTTTTACAAGCAAATTATGAAAATTTGAATACCCATTAATGTCAAACAGGTCTGACAGAAATAGAAAATTATATAAATATTTAATAACTGCCGATGCTCATCTATTTTATTGTAATATCAATTATAGTTTAAACAGTCTAAAGATTACAAAAGAACTATAATTAATAATTAAAATATTATCCTGCGACAGAAATGTTTCTACTCAACAAACTCTACTTGTCAGATTGCAAAGTTTTAAACCAAAAATGCCTTTGAATAAAAATAAACAACAATGTATAGATGTATAAAGTCGAATGTAATACGATGGAAGTATCGTTGGAAATGTAAATGAAATCAAAGAAGTATTTTTATATGAAAATTTCAAACCTTCAAATTCTCTAGAAAAAAATATATTTACAAAATGTATGGTAAACCAGTTTAATGACTGATTTAGAACAACAATTCCCAACAAAATTTTCTGGAACAATTGCCACATCCATCCAAACTTTAAAAAAAAACTAGACATAATACAAGTTAGCAGCCTTCTCCTATGTTGTTTATTTTTGTAACGGAAAACCCAAGGAAAATTACACAATGAGTTAAAAATTTAAAAAGTTTCTCCAAGTATTCTCATAAATTTTTAAGCATACATTGCATACACCAAGTGAAAACAAAAGCCCCAAGCAGTATTGAAAACTTTTCTGTTTACGATAGTTACAAAACCATACCCGGCTTTCATCACACTTACCAGTACCCAATGTAAAAATAATTAACAATAAATAATTAATAATAAATGGTATGAGGGTTTAAATGATTAACAAAAACGGAAAAACAGCTCCAAGGCTTTGACCACAATTCGGCAAGATCTTGATTATTATACTTTACAGTTTAACAAGTTTTAATTTCAACCCTTCATTTCCTTCCTTGTGTTTTGTCGTGTTCTCTATTCCTTCCCTTACTTAACTCTTGTATTAATTAATTTTTGAGTCAGATTTTTCATTCATGACTTTAAGTCCCAAGTGGGAGTTTCATGTTTGCACTCACGAGCTCAAAAACTCTATAAAATTTTTAACACACCAACCATCAACGAAACATCATCAACATAGAGTGGGATGGGTTGTTATTGAAGTTTGCTGTATGCTGCAGGATGGAAGTGAAATTTGAGAAGTTTAAATAAGTAAAGACTAATGTTTACTCTCCTAGATTATTCTTCCTCTTGCTGCAATGCCTTCTACTCTATTGACTTTTTTACTATTTCAAAACTCAAAACCGTCATAGGCTTTCTACTAATTAAATTACCTGAAATGTACGTAGAAGAGACCATGTAAAGTGTAAAGTGCATGGGGTTTGTTAGTCATACTGGAAAATGGAACTCAAGCACTTTTGAAATTGTCTCCATTTCAGTTTGAAAGTTCTTACATAAGATCCATTTATTGTCCCTAAAGCGAAGAGGAAGTTGTATTGCATAATGTGGTAAAATAATATTATGTAAGATAAAACAGTTTGAAATCGTAAACCTAGAAGATGACAATTTGTGGGATTTCCGAAAGCTTTTTAAATGTCTACATTCCAGATTCCCAAGTCAAAAAGATACTACATGCTATTTGTTACATATATCTCAATCTAATTCTCATAATACCTTTCGGAAATAAAATAGTAAGTTAGTATAAAATTATGCTTGAAATTATCCAAGTGGATTTCCACAACCGAGGAGGGTAGTACTTATCTAACTTAAGTCTTAAAAGAGAAAGCGGGTATTACTGATCTTTATGAGGAAGATTGCTGGTTTGGTCTGGTCTAGGATCTTGGTACGATTTCTTTATAATATTAATATCCAACTTGGTTGGTATGGTATGCATGGGAGATAATATAATATTAGGTACTTCTTATTCTTGGTGGTATTCTCAAGTATATATTCTAACGATGGGTTAAACTTCAGTTAAGAGTAGGGATGAGACAGACGTAGGCATTGGGATGGGAAACAGGAATGCACAAATCATGCAAGGAGAGATTCATCTGTCATAACATTTACAGGAGTGGCATAAAACAAAGGAAATGGTTCGGAAATCCTTTTCTTTATGTTGGCATCCCGTATGTCTACCTAGTACACACTACCTACTCAAACGACTAAGGCGAAAGCAATTTCTAACTTTTAGGGAAAGCAGCTTTCCCCATAGTTTCTTATAATACACATTTCAATATCTATGTCTCTATGATATTTCACCATTTGTGTAGATTGTAGGATGTAGCTCACACACAAACCAAACCAATTCTACATTTCTCTGTAATTCTTGCCTGGCCTGGCTTCAGACTCCCCATATTTCTCTCAAGGAGACTTAGTCACTGACAGGGAAGAGAGCCGATCTGCCTATGCAAAAACCATATCGTATTAACTATGCAAAATTATTCTGAAGAAATATATGGATTTATAAAACTTAAATCCACATCCATATCCAATCCACCCCCACTTTCAACTTACCCTAGCCTCCTACTTCCTAGAATCCCAACTACAGTTTAACTCCACTTCCTCCCTATTTCCGTAGAGTTCTTGGAAGAGAGCTAAGGTAGTTTGTTCCTACTACCGTTTGATCTATGTGGTTTGGCTTGGTTTGGTTTGGTTAGTGGGTAAAAAACTTAAAAATAAAAGTACATAGAGTGAAAGTCGACTTTCCCTTTTGGTAAAAGTAGAAGGATGGGGTCGCGTTTTCATCATAAAAAATTTCTAAAGCTCATGTCATAATCATAATGCCATTTACGCATCCAAAGAGCTATTAACAAGTAGGGAAGGAGTTTCAGGGTATAAAGTCTCGGAGGATCAAAGAGGACAATTAAATGGGATACAGTAGACCATTATAATTGGAAATATCGCTTTAACCAGCAATAATTCATTGGAGGACAAATTCACAAAATTCGAGGATACACAGTTTCAAGCTTGACTTGATGGTTGGTCGGTTACCTACCCATACCATAGACCATAGTATGGCATCCCATGCCAACACAGAGTAATTTCCCTAAACCACGCATGGTAATATGCAAAATGCATAGAATCTAGAGGAAGTTGAACTACCCGATGTTGGATGTGACTTCTTTCCTGTCCTGAGACCTGCAATATCCACATAAAGTGTTCTGAACCGACCGAATATTGCAACCATAATTTTCTGCCTTATTCACTCACACATTTTCCACATAAAACATACCCACCAAACGACACAAACAATATACTATATTGTGAAGGAGACACTTGATATAAAATATAATATATATGAAAGGCCGTATGGTACTTTGTACTAGGTACTATGCATTTATTCATACACGCATGAAATGCAGAGTAAAGCACATATGCATGCAGAAAGCATATTAAACTGTTAAAGATAGATAGAGAAAGAAAGGATGCTTTTCCCCATACAAACGTTCACATCACATATGAATATTATGTGTATTTGCAGTAGTACTAAAGTATTTTAAGGAATCTATCTCTAAAACCTAACCCCTTACTTAGTTTTTGGGCTTTTGCCATCTCATCTCATTCGAAATGCAAAGTAATATGTGGACATTTAAATTTTTCCCTTTTTTGCTTCGAACAGCAAAAGCTAAAGCCAAAAAGCTGGCAATAAAATAAAAGCTTTTTTTGGTACTACCAGCAAAACTAGAGTCAGTATTCTGTTTGAGTCCTACTAGAATATATAGACTGGCATAACCACACTAGATAACTACTTGTACCACTACCACCTCCTCATCTTCATAATAAAATATTTCTCATGGTATCTACTTAAAGTAGTAAATTACAGTGAAAATCCCTGGGAATGAATGTGATCCAAATCTCAAGTAATATGCTGAACTAGGGTATTTTTGACCCGTGTCACACGACACAGTCAGTGTCACTTTGCTTATTATATTGTTAATGCTGGTACGTGTTGTTTTCTCCAAGTAGGAAGTAGAAAGTACCGGTTATGTTTTAGTAGTGGGTGGGAGGGTGAAGTCATGACGGGTGGGGTCACTGGTGACTGATAAAAGTAAAATAATCTGTCCAATAATGTAACCAACAAGATTTTTTGCGTCTAGTGAACTTTCTACTTTCTCTTCTCATACTGTACTGTATTAACATTTCTCATATTCTCAATCCAAATTCATGAAGCAATATTACTTACTTTCATTCTTATATATCTTACAATATTGCTTGTCGTTCGTATGTTACATATTATAATATAATATAATGTAATGCCATGCCATTAGTGAAAGGAATCCTCTCCCTTCCGGGTGAAATGTCACCCTCGCCTCGTTCTCAGATCAGATCGCAAGATTCACAACCAAACCAAACTAAGAAGACCAGACCAGACCAACTCCCAACGAAGGGTATATAATATAAGATTCGATTGGATGGTTGTTGATCATAGAATTGTAAATGTCTCTTTCAGTGTAGATACAGTTAGTTTGGAATAAAACTTAATAAACTTTATGCACTCTGGTATAAAATAATCCTTCTTTATACCACTACCGCCACCGAGCCACCCAGTCTGTAGAATTTAGCGTGTGCATTAGGAGAAAACATCATTATTAAGTTGAGTAAAGGCTCAAGTTAAGCTCATTCATCGCCCCCAGGTTGGTTTTCGTCAGAGAGTCGGAGGGATTGAAATTGGAAGTTGTGAATCTGCAAGGATAGGGAATACGGATGACTTATAAATACTTGTTATACTCTAAGTATTATCTTCTCTTATCTTTATTCTAGTTCTTGGTTATAAAACACCCGCATCGAACAGAACAAATAATATTATACTAGGTACTATATGTGAAAGTAGTGAAAGTATAAGATTATTATTAGCAGAGAAAGTACAAATAGTATGTGTATGGAAATATATTATATTATTATACGAAAACAAGTGGGGAGATTCCCTTACTTACTTACTTAGCATTGGTATTACTTAAGTATTGCGAATTATTACCTCTCTGTTTCAGAACCAATTCAGCCTGAGTGCTCCGACTCATAATTCAAAACCGGGGCTGAAGAGTGTCAACAAAACCACAGAATATAGAGAGAGACCAGACCGTTCCGGGTTGGATGAGTTGTCTCTTTCTATATTTATATTCATAGTGTATTGTAGCATTTCTATTGTATTTTATGTCCATGATAATAAGGGTATATAATGTAAATATACAGTATTTTATTTTCATTGCTAGGCTAGGACAATAATGCACATGCAATTCTATTCAATTCATATGCAGTAATAGTGCACATTTATAATAAAAGGATTGGTATTTATAGGAGAGTGTTGAGTCGTTGAGTATGGGCGGTGTATTCATGAGTAAATGACATTTTCAATTTCAAGTACCTTTGTATGCCATTATGTACTTTTGTTCATTCCAACCATCATACCCTATCTATATCATTCTGTACTATAAATATTCCACCCTTGAATAATTCTTCTATATTACAAGACTGCCGACTGACGTGAGACATGTCATATAATGTATATAGAGTATTTAAAAAATGAAGGATGACAAGGGTGACATCGACATGCAATGTGTAAGTAATAATAATGAAATTGCGTGTCTAAAGTAAAAGTAAGTAGTACTTGATACTTGATGATGATATTTGTACAGTATATATGAACAAAGGTGTGTACAAGAGGGGATTATCACTTTTTCAAGGGTTGGAGTTTTCTTCCGCATTGACTAGGATTGCTTTCTCGATCTTGAAGAAAGTCTGTTTGACGTGAAGGTGTATGGTTTTTATACAAGGATTGTATTTTCCCACTTTGAACTTTTTTACATATTTTTTCTAAGTAATAGAGAAAGCAGTGAAAGCCTTGCCTAAGGATAAGCATTATAAATACGATTTCCTCCACAGTTAAAGATTTAGATTTGAATAAAAAAAGTAAAACGACAGAGTAAGCAAGAATTTCATATTTTTGCTTGATACTAATGGTTAGTGATTCAAAAAGCGAGAAAAAACAGAGCTGTCAATTCCCAACTCTCGGAAACAGGAAATGTATCAAATAAGTATAAAAAATAAACGTAATAGGAGAACAAACAGGTTAGATTCTTTTACTGTAAGAGATTGAAAGATGTGACAATCACATCCACAATTTTGTATCTGCATTGAGATGATCAAAGGGATGAAAAGGGGGGATTGATACCACACACACACACAGACACAATTCAATACAAATATATTCTACAAAGAAGGACAGTGGGGAAAGTTAGATTTGTATCTTTCTCCCTCACTTACAATCTCACGATCGTATGTATATGCCACCCATGCTTTCTTTTCTCCATGTATCCACATGTAAATATATCATCGCTGCCGTGCCTCAGAATGCAAATACATTTTCAAAAGATATTGTAACGGTGGGTGATACCCACACAGACATGGAGACATGTATCATTCTAATTCAGATAAAATCCCCTTGTGAAGTATGATACAAATAGAGAGAAAAAAGATGAGATTTATTTCCTATTCTTCCTCAATGTTTGTCTCTTGGAACTTGTGTACTTAGACTAGTTTTTTATACTTTGTATCATGTCCCTTTTAATACCTTTCTATTAGGATTGTGATATAATCTAAAAAGCCTTTGTACGAACAATGTTTGTACCTAGTTTGTTCCATTTTGCTTAACACTCAAGGAAGCGTGTTGAATCAATCTGTCCATCAATCCCATGCTTCGTAGGCTGAAATAATCTCCCTGAACGAGCCAAATAGATTAGTACATAGATGAGATAGATAAGTAATACATAATAGGGAAACTACTCTGTGTGGATATTTTGAGATGGAAAAAATTCTTGTTTTCCGCATGAATTCGCTGACCTGGCCAAAACGAATCAATCAATCTTCCTTAGTCTTAGCCTAAAAGTATGTTCCACCCCCTTCCGTCTTTATACTTCCGTCAGCTTCTAATCTTCTAAAAATGTCATTCAAAAGTCGTGGGTGGACCTTGAAGGTAGGGTAAGATGTTAAGATGTTGGATGTACCTGCTTGACTTAATACCAAGAGGAGAAAGTAGCTATTAAAAAGGAGGAAGAACTTAAGACAAAAAGACCCTCTTCAACTTGACAAATAGATCAAGTCATAAATTCTAAGGTTGAAAGAGATGACGAGCCTTTACGTTGGTACTATACATACATATAGATGTTGATCCATGATGATTATGGTATGATCCATCCATTGGTAATCTAGAATGATGAGGAACACGAGAAAGACATGATTTCAGGATTTTCTAAGATAGACATTGAACATTTCAGAATTCTAGATTCATGGCAGATATTCCATCAGAAGAGATCAACATAGGCACAGACCGTACCTACATCATAGAATTCTCATCGTTTTATTTTAAAGGAAATTGTCTCTGCTAAGTCTCTGAAGATCTGTTCTGTCAGCATATACTAACTCTGAGATGTATTTTACAGATATATTTATGAGCTATGATAGCTGCGTATATTTATTATTTCCAATATAGATCTTAACATCGTCCCAGAATCTAAATTTCTTTTGGTATGTAAAAGTAGTGTCTTTAGGTCTAGAGACTATTCTCTTCAGTTCCAGTCATGCATGACGAGACATTCGATGGGGAGATTTAGATTTCCTTCCATGTCCTCTCGTTCGTGTCTTCTTTTGCCTTGATCTGTTCTCATGTCTTATATTATATCTCTTAAGAGGTGTGCATCATCATAGAAATGTGTTGGAAGTTGGAAGATGACAGGCAGGACATCAAGTCGACCAAGTACAAGACAAGTTCATATCATTCAAATCTACAACTTTGTGAGCAAGAGATGTGCAATATTATTCTTGTGTGATAGCATTTCTCTCTTAAAGAAATGGAATTTTAGGCTTAAAGTAATGTCTCCCCTAGTGTCTTTGAGATTTTCTTTTACTTCGCACCAAACATTGTAATCGTGTATGGTATATGGTATAATATAAACATGTTAGAAGCCTACTGCCTACTTCTGTGTTTATAAAGACAAGAATTTTTTGATTGCGGATGATATACAAAATACAAATCCCAGTCTAAGTCATACAAAGATAAGAGAACAAGGAAGAAGATGATGATAGGAGTGGTGGGAGTATTCGGTGACGGTTAAAGAAGGGTGAAACGTGTCTTAAGCTTTTTGCCAAACAAATAATGTTACATAAGGAAGTTATGAGACGGGAGAGAGTATGAGTAAGGTTTTAGTAGTTTGAATCTGTTATAAGCCATCAAAGTGACTATAAGCATTTCACAGGAGATCAGATCAAAGCTGATGAGATGAGATGTAATGAGATGGGATGAGACATTCCATTGTCTCTCTTTATGTGTCACTTTAACATTTCACTACGACTACAACTACAAGCTATAACTTACTTTCCCCCACTCGGTTAGAGTCTTAGTGAAAGGACTCAAATCGCATACAAGGCACGTTTCACATTTCTTTATGCGCTTTCTCTTTCCTCTCTAACAGTTCTTTTAAGTAGGCTTCTACTCTTAACTTTTTATCTTTATTCCGGCCCTCAAACTAAAGAAATTGACTAACATACGGATTGATCAAAGAAAAGACGATATTCTTGAAAAGTGAAGATGCACTGGAGAGACTATTGATAACCTTATAAAAGTAGGAAAGTCTTTATGAGTTTTCCGACAACAAGAGTTTTACGACTTTAGTTCAACATTTTATTCTGATTAACTCATAAAGTCTATTAAAATCAAAAAAGTTCATTACAGCGATTTACCATACTGGTAATTCATGTCATATAGATGTGATGTAATACCTATTTCAATATTATATATACTATGTATAGGCAGTAGGTAATTGATTACAGCTAACATTTACATAAACTAAATACAAAACTAAATATAAGAAGCATATTACTTCCTATAAAAATTAATCAATTTGTAAAATCTAGGTGCTGCGACTACAAAACGGCGATTCTAATCTAGGAATTAATATATTCTAAAGTTATTGTTCTGAGTGCTACGTGCAACAATCCGAATATACCACGTTTCATTTTTTTCATTTATAATTCATTTATACTGCCTTTTTTAACATCGAAAACTAAAAGGCATGTTAAGATTCATATTGTCTTTGTTACATAAGAACATATGGCACGTCAATTAATTAAATAGTCAATAAATTCATAGCACCACAACTAACTATAAAGTAGGAAATAAATAGTTCACTTTGAGTAACATCGTATCTGGTTCCACTTATCAGTTGATGCCGTGCTCTTTAGCCAAATGCATCCTCAAGCGATCTTCATGAAGGAACAGACGCTTATCTCCACAGACAATGCAGCGCAAAATAGCTTCTGGATTCGCGTTCCTCGGGTCACTTGCAGGATATAATATCTTTCGCTGTGGATATTCGGGCTGTTCAAGCTTACTCTGAAATCAAAAATTGAAACATTTGACACATTTGATATTACAAACAATTTGATAAACCAGTGATAAAATATTTAATTACCTTCGCTTCCATTTCCATACGCTGCTTTTTAGTAGATTTTACAGGGATGAACAATTCACTTGACGTGGAGTTTACTTCCGTCATTTTTTTATTCTTTTTATTCAATGAATTTAACTCAAATTTGATAAGTATATAATATGTAATAATTATAGCATTCAAAATTTGAATTCAGATTCAGAATTAAGTAGAATTCAGTACCTCTTGGCTCCACAGTCCACTCACCACAAGGTCCACACTTCCACACACGTCTCTGTACTCTGTAGGTAATAAAATATTACTTCTATGGTCCACACACACTCACACAACAACAACAATTACGGACGGGCCACTTTCCTTTACCTTCGTTTGTGTGGCAGAGGCAGGATAAGGATAAGTGCAGCTGTGTGCATACCTGTATTTGCATTTTGCAATATTTGCAATTGCAAATGTAATGCATATTTCATTCCTTTTTTGGTTAATTTTTTCTTTATTGATTGCTGCGCCTGTATTTACGTATTCCACCCGACTTGGTCATATTAAAAATATTTGAAATTGAAATGTAATTTTGCTACGTTTCA
>JAQFYJ010001043.1:0-10415 GCA_034694685.1 Isotoma anglicana | reverse complement strand
TTAGTAGTAAGAGCAATTATAATTATTGATGAAAAAATGTTAATTGATAAATTGTGTATTTTCAGAAGCGCAAGGGGCTTTATTCACATAAGGATAGAGCCAAACTCGCTGGGGACATTTTCTTTGGGGGAACAGGAGTTCCCTTCAGTTTCGCATTTGGTGCTACACTTCATGAATCATCGACTTCCAATTAAAGGAGCCGAACATGTGAAGCTCTTGTATCCAGTCATTACGCAATTGTTATGAACAACGAAAAAATAACTGCACTTCCAAACATGAATCGTCATAGTCAAATAAAATGCAGCCATACTTTGTTCCGAAAGCGGTCATAGCATTCTCTAGACTACTCTATAGTACCAATAATCTTAATATTAATTAAGATATTTCATATATATATATCAGAGAGGTATGTGCTCTCTGGGTAATAATAATAATAATCAACTGTTATGAACTACCTTACACTTTTAGAGATATTATTGTAATGAGAACTTATATTCATAAGGGAAATGTTGGTACGTATTTTCAGAGGTTGCATGGTACCCGAAAGACAGGCTGTGAAAGTTATTTTCAGTCCGAATTTAAAATGCAGCTCTACAGTGTAGTCAGCTCTCTTCCAATAAATGTGAACAATACGTTTTTCTTCACTACTTTTTCTTAGTTACAGAGTTCGAATAATATTAGAAACAAATACCTTTATTACGTACGGACGCAAGTGGATTTTTTAAGTAGAGTATAAACGATTTCGTAAACGGAAACAGAAGGTAGCATAGCAAAATATGTCAAATGTTGATGCTACTCGTCGAAAATGAATGAACATTTTTAAACAGTTTAGTGTAGACAATTTTTTATTTTTTGTATAATTTTATGAACCAAAATATCCTAATATTCTTCGAGTTTTGAAATTAAACAGTCTTCGAGAAATGTTCCAAATGGAAATAGTTTTTAAGTACTCACGAAAACCCTGAAATAAAATTATCGAGAAGTGGATGAAATAAAAAGAAATTGGAAAAGCGTTAAGAAGGGGTTTATCATCTATTAAGTTAAGTTTATGGGAAGTTTGAAAGTAGCAAAGAATCCTTACCGTAGGATTTAGTGATGTGTATAAAAATGAGATATTCATATCAATAACATTAATAACGTATTAAAAATCTTATCACAACGTAAATACTTAATTTAAGGAATTTTAGAATCAGAGAACGATCTCTTATTTGAATGTGAACAAATTCACTGAGAGGGGTAAAAAAGAAAAAGGTGGGACAAAAATATCGATTGTAATTTTCCTTGTTGTAACGTTAAAATGTTGTGTTCTTTAACAATATATTGGATAAATACAAATACAATGGATTGATGATGAAGAAGAGAATGATGGCGAAGTATCAATACGGATGGCGACAGAAGCTGTAATAGCAAGTATACTGTTTTCATGGTGAAAGCAAACATTTCTGTAGAATTAATCTTAAAGAAACTAACACAAGCAGAAAAAAAACAAGATTAAAAGATACGATCCTTGACTCTCACATGAATGTCTTAAATCATCGTCTCAATCATTGTTTTCACTTTCTCTGGCGACAGTCTTCCCGAAACTTTGGATCAATTATTTACGCTATCATGTTATTAGCCATTTTAGGAAACTGATTTAATGCATTGACATTCTTAACGGATTTAAACCATTGCATACGAGTTTGTATTTGTTGCATATATTTAATTGTTTCAATGTCCATCTCGAAATTACTGGATTTCCCTCATATTGATAAATGAAATCATGAAGACCGGTTTATTGTTGCAAACAAATACGTTAATTATGGGTTAAACGATAGGGTTATTGACAGACCATTGCAATAAGGGCGTTTAAAGTTCTAAAATAAATCTAAATGATGTAACACTTTTTTTGAAAAGAGTTTAGAGCATAATCATCTATCAATGCATCTGCTTAAATGAGACAATGCAACATTTGAAAACTTGCAGAACTTTTAAATTTTCGCCCTTTCTCTAAATATTAGTAAAAAATCTCCCGTGTGACATTTCTTCTGTGAAAAAAAATCAAAGCGTGGATTCTCTCATTGGTTAAACACATAGATCATATACGAAACGCATAATATGCATCTTTTCAAATACGATAATTTTCATAAAATATACCAAGTCATAAATGCAATAACATCAGCAAAAATTAGGGATGAACCCTGCATTTCTTTTGAAACTAAATGATTTAATAATGAAGGAACTAAACATAAAAAAACATCGGACCCAAAAACAATCCAATAAAGTAATCACAATATGAATTTAAAAAGAAAGCATCGATTAAATACTGGCCATGTACGTCAAGAAGGAACGACTATGCATAGATTAACATGTTTAGCTCGTAAACCGAATGTTTTTAAATTCATAAATTATTATAGAATTCGAAACTAAAATCATAGAAGTTTTGATCATAAAGCAATTTTATATGTTTATTGAATGGGATTTTAATGAATTACCCGTTGAACTAAACAGAATCGAGAAAAATACATTTTAGGAATAGCTACGGATGGGGATGTTTATCTGTACGCTTTCACCAGACGGCAAATTAACCCAACTCAGACTATGTGAGACAAAGGCGGAGAAAGTCATCTGAATTTCTGACAGAAGATGACTCTTTCTCTCTTCTAAAAATCTTGCTGGTAGTACTCGTCTGTAATCCGGCTTTATTTTCTTACTTTCTTCAAATTGGGTAGGCCAGACAGAAAGTTAAATTTGTAGGATTAATTTGTCTCTATTTCCGTTATGATTTAGAATTGAAAAAAAATAATTTTGACATTTGTTAATATTACAACCTGAAATTTAGAATGTGAGTTATACAGTAGGACAGAAAATAGCTCAAATCTTAAGCTAGAATTAAAATTTATAAATCGAAAAGGAATTAACAAAACTCTAAAAATTCAGATTGGATTTATCAATCATTGATACTTCAAAAAACAATTTTGCGGACACTAGAGAAATATAGTATCTAATAAATGTTTTTCAAAAATTGCTAAAAGATTTGATGCATAATCACTTATTGCTAGTTTCCTGATGGATGGATAGTTTATGGGATGAAATTAATCAACAACGAAGTTGAAGATAAGCATGTGTTACACAATCACTTGATGTTCTATTCAAGTCGACATCATTTCGTTTGTTGAGCCTGACGTGTGGAGTTAGTTGAAGTTCCGGAGAAAGTTTCACGCTGGGTATAATACACCTCCTTAGGGAAAGCAGGTTTTATACTCTTCCCAGATTATTCTTCTATATGGGCAAATTCTCAACTCATTTCCTGGTTTTGGATGATAGAAGGATTACGATTCGTATAGTTTTGAGATATCTTCTCCCTCAACTCATCAAATTTGGAATTATAAAACACTGGAAATTCAGGGTAAGATGAGAGAAAACTACTTCCGGAATCATTCTACTTTGTAATACCTTTCAGCAAATAAAAAGGATGTGTTTTTCCCACAAGGAACAGTTTACAGAGACACAATTTACAAAATTTTATTTTACCTGCATTATTAATGTTTAAAGCGTACGGCTCATGAATTTACGGAGCTTCCTTTACACAATCTAGGAATTTTTTGAGGAGAGTTCACCAAACTTTGCTTTATTTTAAATTTTTATTTAAAAATAAAAAGTAGTCTGGCTGGGTCTTTTATTTTTACATCGATTCTTTTTTAAGCTCCTTATCTGCCTATTTTACCGATCATTATCAAAAGATCACACATTTTTTGACCAAGTGGATTTGTTATCTGCGGAAACGTAGTAATTAATGTATTTCAATACAATTCTGAGCAATTACAACTCCTTGTTTTTGTGCTCTATATAGAATAGGATTTTTATTAAAATTCATTTAAGTATCAATAAATTCAAGCACAGTTTTCGAAATCTCAAGAAAGTCCTAATCATGTTCAAATTTAAAGGCACCTATTAATGTTTATTTCACCGCAACACATCATTTTAATAAAATCAACATTGATAGCCTCACTCAAGATGATCTGGAGATTTTATGAAACCGTGCAAAAAAAACTTGCTTTAATGAAAACTTAAGATTACTACAAAGTAAGAAATAATTTCTTTTTCACCATGCATTTTTCATGATAGACAAGGTTCATTCGTAGTGGCAGTCACAGTCAACACTCAACACTGAGCTTGCCCTAGCAGTATGACCTCAGTCTACATTGAAGAGAGAGAAGAGAACGTCATTTCAGTGGTATGAATTAGCTAGAAGAATCAGTCAGTGTTATATGCTTACACGCATTTTGCTTGCAGAGTCTTGGAAGGAGAAGAAAGTCAGAATCATTAACACGAGCTTCATTTCCCTTCTGCAGGGCTGTAAAAGAAGTTGCCGGAAGGAAGGAAACATTATTTGCATCTTGGGACGTCTGCTGATGCTCATTCATAATCCAGGAAGTATGAAGAAGCATCAAGCAAATGTGAACGCAAAGCCAACCCTTCCTTCTCCACTTGAACACATTTACTCATGCATATGCTAGCACTTTCATACTTCCACCCTGAGTTCAGCCTATCATCTCGCATCTACCTTATTTCTACCACATTCAATATTAATTAACATTCACAAATTTCCACAAAGAACAACATATTATTTCCTTATGTCAAGGTATAATTTTACAATCTAGTCGTCTTTACTGCTTTCCCTCAACATTTATGCAATGAAAGTGTATACAGCTGTCTTCTTTCTTACCTGTAATTTACCGTTGTTGTAAAGATTCATACTTTTCCTGCAACCCGCTATCCATCCCAGATATTTAAAACAAAATAGTTGGGATTTGTCATCTACCTGTGTGAATATAGTCATGACCTTTTGATATTTAATAATATTAAATATTTCAATAGCAATCCATTTTATTCTCAAATTTTATGAGCTTTAAAGACTTGAATACAATTTAAAATGGTAAAGGTAATGATTTCCTTTTAAAGAAGACCTTTCCATGTATATATAGTATGGGTAGAGATGGTATTATGAACTAAAGGTGCTGAATAAGCTGATTGCCTTTTACTTCCTGTTTTTACTGCTTTTTGCTACAAACAAATTCTGTAATGTACCTTTTACTAGATCCTTTTTTACTGCTTTTTACTAGTTTTTTATAGTTTATTTTGGATATATGCTTTCGGAATATAAGGGGTGTTACATAAGGTGCTCATTAAATTTGGTTTATATAATAATTAATTAATTTGGTTTAGGCAATGAATTAATTCGAGTAACTATTTAAAATTTAAAATTATCTGCTGATTGACCTGATTTTAAGATGGTTTCTCAGAATTTACTGTAATTTTTAAGATCATTAAGTCATCATTTAATTTGATTAATTGTTGTGATAGCTCCACTCATTTGTAACTACAAACTGTTGCGCAAATAGTTATTTAGACCAACTCTTTGGTGTTAAATACGATATTTAATATCAGTGGTCTCGGGTTCGATTCTTCGGAGTAGGATTAAAAATGATTGGCGACAAGAGGTATAAGATAGGTTTTCGTCCAAACAGATAGCAAGACGTCTTATCTTCGTGATTAGCATATATTCTCGTTATCTAATTGGTTTCCCTATCTGCACGTAGCTTAAATGAGATACCTCTATGGATAGCATCTTCGGATCTTTGTTTGTTCCACCCATTATGGGATAAAGTAGTTTCTAGCTCTGTAAAATACTCTTGAACATTGAATGAATAATGTCCCTCGAGACGTAACAGGTCCAGTATAGGACAAGTCTCGTTGTAATCGACATTTTTTTCTCTATATCTTCCTGTTGGGGGAAGGAAATAGGTGATACTATCAAGCATCTATTTTTAGGTAAATATTAACTTACAGCAGATCTTAAACAATAATTGAATGCGTTATTCTGTTCATCTAGAAAAGACCTTTCATAAGAACAGATAAAGGGTTATACGATGATATCTGCGTGTGATATTTTTGCTTAAAGTCAAGGCAATTAAGACTAGTCAGAAATCCATCGAAATGCCAGTTAAGATTACCATATTATAGCTAAATAGCCACTACGTATACAATAATATGCAACCACTAAAGAAAACATACTGCTGCTTAAGTCCTCGTATTATGTATCAAAGATTAAATGCCTTAAATTTTATGAGGATTTAGGAAAGAAAGTAATAGAAAGGATTTAAAGACTACATAAATATCTAGTGGGGGAAAACTGTGTGTGGAAATGCTATCGGGGGCAAAAAATCGTCTCATTGATATACAATTTTAGTGTCTTTGTGGATTGTTTTTGTTGAATTTTGGGTAGATATTCTCAATTTGGAGGATGGGACAAGTGGATGTGGTAGACTCCTTTTTGAGCAATAGGAACATCTTCCATTGGACTCCAGGGCCACATAATTCAGCAGGGAGAAAGAAATCGAGCTACTTTTATTGCAGACTGACAACTTCCAGGACAATAAATGCAAAGTAGCCTCTATCTATGTGTTTGTATTCCTGTTTCCTTCTTCCCTCAACTTGTTTTGTTTTCCTTACCAGCTTTCTCCATCCTCCCAAACTACTCATATCCTTCTCACTTGTAAACTTTAGAAATCCGCTCTGGTCCTTTCTATCCATATAATATTGTGTAAGCTTTCCATTCATTCTATTGCATTCTCCATCCAACTACATGGCTGGCACAGTATTAGCCCTTTTATTCAGCCTGTTGAGACTACTCGCATATCATAACTTACACTACTGCATTATATTCTTGTGAATTATAATAATAGTTCTGATGAATCCGTGAATCCCATTCTAAAATCGGCCACTTTTACACTGAACTAACCCAAAAGGAAAAACTCTACGAGTCTTTTGTGCCCAATCATAAAACACGCTTTATACTTTATTTTCTCTTTTGGCTTTGATATACATGAATTCACTTTCCCTTTTGCTGTGTAACATGAGAAGCAGCAGAGTAGATTTAGACATAGTACATTTATACTTTACTTATAGTTAAATACCATGAAGACAACTTGCCAAATTTATTCTCATTGAATATGTAAGTAAGTCATAATCTTATTTTTCTCTTTCTATGCATAACATGTCGCATTTAAGAGATTCCTTATTCTTTTACTACTCTTATCAATTCCAATCGAATGACCTGAAATCGTTTGTATGAAATGAAAGTCACATAGTTCAAAGTACTTATTATTATTTCTTACCGTTGTGTAGTAAAATATTGAAGGAAAAGACTACGCAGTCTATATAACCAAAGCTGTCTATTTGATTTAGAAAATGTGCACTTGTGTCTTGAAGCTACGGTTGACGATCTATAAGGATCTTACACTGTGCAATTTAAACTTTTAAATTTATTTTTTGAAATCAAAGCGTAAGAATTTATTTGACACATGTTTCAAATGCAATCAATTAATGTTCCATATACAGTGTGTTACGTGTGTTGTGTTTGTTAATGAGCCTTTTTTTCATCAAAATGAGCAACACCCAAAGACTAAAGAGCCTGTTCCATGTTCTTTCAAGCATTAGTAAAAATTGAGATAAAAAATTCCATTCATGAGTTAAAGTCTCAAAGGAGCTTGTGAAGAAAGTGATGATATTTTTTTACAAATACTTTGTGACGGGATGAGCTGTTTTTGATTAGAAGATCGTTGATTGCCTAGCAGACATGTAAAGTCTTTAATCTATCGTACTGAAGGTGGATTTGAATACTAATTCTTTACTCTGTAATGGGATTTTGTGATAAGTCCAAGTACCTGTTTCCTTCTCTTGTTTTTCTTTTATATAATGTTTACTTACACGTTTTCCACCCTCATTTGTAAGATACAGCAACTCAGTTAGTAGAAAAGTAGTAAACTAAAGGGAAATGAAATGTACATCTATTTATGAACCAATTGTTATTGTAGCATTTTATAACGCACATACAAAATAGTAAAACTTGAACGAAGTAATTATCTAAAAATAAAATGAAAAATAATTACTTATTATTAGACTTACTGAATCCAAGACTTCTAACGTCTCTGGGGATTTTACCCGCATTCACATTCTAAATGAAGCTCACCAAGGTATGCAGAGAATCAACTACTTTATCCTAGTTAAATTTAGGTGGGACAAAGAAAGATCTGAAGGTGTTACTATACGAGTCTTAATAAGAGAGGAAACATCTTTTCCATGATAGTATCAAAAAATTCTTTGATCTGCTGACATTCTGACGCATGAAAGTGCGTAGCGTGCGAAAACCTGTCACAATTTTTTAATCTCCTATAGAATTACCAAAGAAATTCACTCAAGCTGAGCTCTCCATATTGTTGGCAATACCTCATTCCTCATTTTGAGGGATTAGAAGTTACCTCTTTGAAGTGTGTATGCAATTAAGGTCACGGTGAGTTTATACGTATCTTTCCCATGTGTATAAAGTATTAACTAATAGTAAGTACGCCTTGTGCATATACTTTCTATATTACACGCATATTTCTTCTACATGGGAAAATAGGACAACAATTTCATCTTTGAGGTTCAAAACAACTAAGGTGAATTTTTTTCTGATCTTATCAGATAGAAAATCAAGCCAATGCGAATATTATATAACTATTCCTGACCCTGAGTAAATAAAAATATGATAAAACAAAACGAGTAATGTACATACGGACAGTGAAAGAATCAATTTATTCCTTTGCTTTTATTTTTACACAACGACGTACATTGATATAATTTACAAGTTTAGAAATCAACTTGTAGATAAGGAAAACTACTCATAGATAAGGTAAGGTAATTAAATTTGGCATCCTTTAGGATATTTTTGTGACATACTATTGAATCGACGCTTTTGTAATACATTCAAGATTGTTTCTTCTTTGGCAGCTTGATGGCTTAGAGTAGCACAAATTCCCCAATAACATTAAGGTATACACTTGTATGCATACACTTGACAAATTTTGGTTAAATTTTACCGACTAACTTAACCCCTTGTAGGAATTAATTAGGTACACTGACAGTGATTCAATTTTCAATTAGAAGTTTCTTCAAGACTAGCAACTATATACGCACTTCAATTGTTAGAGATTATTTGAAAACAACACAGTACTGCCTTCTCTTTCACATAACGACTTTACAAAATCATCCGTATTTTTTCATCATCGTTGCTTCAAGAGATGAATGCATTTTTGCTGGCGAAGAATTAAAGACGATTTTTACATGGGAATTATGGTAGAACCAAATAAATAGCATTTAAAACACCCTGGATAGTTTTCTAATCCTATTTACTACTTATATGTATTCATGTTCGTTGAAAGTATATTCAAATTATGACGTTTATGAAAGAAAACTGTGCAAAATTTGTTGTTTTGATTCATTATTTTATGTTATGATTAAAAGTACCTGTGATCTCTCTTTAAAAGATAAATACAAAGTACAGGGTGCTTCAAAAATGTGTTCTTTCAGCCTAGACATTTTTTTGAAACACCCGATATATAAGTTTTAGTACGATTATACAGTATTCGATATACAATATAAATACATATAGCCTTGCTTAAAATAGTAATAGTAATTATTTCACAATTTATAATAGTTTTTCTAAAGTGTCTAAAGGTAAAAACAGTTTAGAACTGAAAGGATACAATAATTTACGAAAAACAGATGCAGATTGTTTTACAGGTCAACAGCTAATCATAATCTAAATGGTTTCATTTTTTACACATGATTGACGCAATATTCAGTGTATAATTTGGAACTTACATTCCAAATTTTATTCGAATCATTTTATTAATGGCTTTAATTTTAAGAATAATACGTATTTATATACCATATTTATCATGCGAGTACTTTTTGAGGTTTCAGTATACGTATATTATTTTAGCGATATTATAGAATTAGGCTGACTTAATTTTATTAACATTTATAATTTTATTATGTTGGAAATTTTAAAGATAAAACTTGGAACAACTAGAACTTAAGAAGCGAAAGTAACAAAAACTGTCTCAACCCACGATACAAGAATTACCCTGAAAACCTTCTTGCACATCCTTTAGAAATTCTTTCTCTTTCATCAATCAGTTTCAATAGCGGAAGTGATTTCTGTTTTATTTTGTACGTGGGGTGAAAATGAAGCTGATTGAGGGCGAAAAAGGGATTAAATGTTGTGTCCTTCTTATTTGGAGTGCGTGCAGTATCAATATAATATGTCACACTGCTTGTGCAACTAAAAGAATCAAATGGTCTAATAATAACAGTTCATTCTATGGCATAGGTTCCTTCCTTACATATAGAAAAGTGTCAATATAAGTATCAAGAATTGGAAAGGGCAGCTTCCGGGAACGAAGTTAAAATCTACTTTTGGTTTGACCAGATAACACTGAATTGAATTGGATTCACCCATTCCATAATAGGGCAATAGGAAGCCCAATTTCATACACTTTGACTTTTTCTTTCTCTCCTTTCAGCACGCACTTTCTTATACTTACTTA
>JAQFYJ010001042.1:0-10423 GCA_034694685.1 Isotoma anglicana | reverse complement strand
AACCCTTTAACAGCAAAAAAAGATACCAGTACTGTATCAAAATCTAAAGGACAAACAGAAATTGTAACTAAAATTCCGGATCTTCGAATTGAAAATGCATCCAGGCCACCAACGGTATTACCATCAACAACAGTGGCAAGCACAGCCGTCTCGAATGTATCAAGTGGACCATCGCTAGTAATCATAAAGCAAGTAGATGGATCTAATAATCTTGCTGTTTCTACAGTTGTTGTTTCAGGAATAAATACGCCATCGACATCAGAAATAGCAAAAACGACTTTATCAACGAATACTACACACTCCGGAATCACACCGCCGAAGACACTTGTCAGTCTCCCCAATATTTCCGTTTCATCATCATCTATCTTACAGTCAATTCCTCAGGCCGTAAATTCTTTACCCTTAGTCTTGCCTTCAAAGACTCTAACCCTTGTACCTCAAGTAACGTCATCTGGAAATATAGTTACTTTTCAAACTACCACAACACCAAAGCCCATGATAACAATAGCTTCTTCTTCGGTTTTACCTACAAAACCATTGGTTGCAGTACCCCAAATCTCTTTAGCCCAGACACCTCCTATAATTAATGTATCAGTTGGCCAAGTATCTCAGTCACCTTCTACACTGGTTACAACTCAGCCTGCTCAAAGTTCAAGTCCGAATACGCTGGTTAGTTCATCTCAAAATACGTCAGCTATTAAAAACCAAAAGTCCCGTCCGAAAACAAAGCAGGTATGCGAAGTAAGCACCTCAATCTTTCCATCTCTCCAGCTTCAAAAACAAGCATCTGAAACTGTAATCACCTTCTTTTCTGTCTGTCTTTCTTTCATTTCATATCTATTTTTACCATAATTATTCATTATTATAACTATAATTATTTTTCAGGCTAAAGTTCCTCGTCCTAGTTCCAATCCTCCAGGACAAATTAATCTTGAAAGATCGTATCAAATTTGTCGAGCAGTGATTCAAAATAGTCCAAACCGTGAACAGTTACAACATCAGTTAGTAAAACCGCCTCCAAATAGAGCGGATGCTCCTAAGACTATGATATATCAGCAACAACAATATAAAACACTGCAAGGGTAATTGATAGAATTCTTTACACAATTTATTTACTATATATAAGTTACTGTGATATACCACATATTTCATAATTTATATTTTCGATAGAGCTTTTATATTCAAATTTTCTTCTTTTATGCATTTTAGACCATTGAACCAGATTACAGATGCTCAGGTACTGCAACTTCAAAGAAGATCATCCACTCCAACAATAATATCTGCTCCTGTTCAACAGTCAACCGGGCAAATATTGAGTGGTGTTGGGCAGCATCAGAAAGTTATTCTTGCGCATATAGGACCACAAGCGACCAATGGTCCGACACAAATATCTATAGCTCAGGCACCAGGAACGGTTACGGGCAGCCCAGTTCAACAATCAGGCTCAGCACCAACTATGGTACCACTAATTCGACCAGTTCAACCTGGAAGCCCAATAATTGTGAGACCAAACGGTCCTGGAACGCAACAGTTCTTGGTAAGTTTTTTTTTATTATTTTTGATTTGACAGATGTTTGGGTTGGTTTGAGTCTTGAGTTCAAGTAAAAAGGTTGTGATAATTTTAAATGCTTCAAAATGGGTGTAAGGTGTAATAATAGAAAGTAAATCGTGGTTGGCGGTTGGTGAAGGTTGTGTGAATGTATGAGAGTATATTGAACATTTAATTCAGGCAAAGATTGAAATCAAAGTTTGTAATTGTTTCAAGCTAATACACTAAAGCATTGTTATATCTGACTGATAATCCACCTAATTTTATATTTCTAACGTGCACATTATATTGCTTTAACTCATGATCATGTACAGCCACAGCCTCAGCAAACTCAAAGCACGACAGTCATTACACCACAGCAATTGGCTATGCTGATTCAGCAGCAACACCAGCAAAATCATCAACAAGCACCTTCACAGCATCGATCTCAAGCAGTTCCGTTGCCCTTTATCAATGTTAATCAAATTAATCGCCCTATGTCTCAACCAGGTCGGCCTAACAGTGCTTCAAGTGTATTGCTCACAAATCCTAACCAATCTAATAGTCGCAGTAGCCCAACACCTAGAAATCCTCAAATAAAGCTTGTTAGTAATCAAGCTCAATTCCTTCAATCTACTGGTCCATCCTCCCAACCTGTTCCGACAACGGTTAGACATCAAGTTTTACATATTCAAAGGCATCAGTTAAATAGCCCAGGAAGTCCTGGTCCTAGTGTAAATTCAAACAGCTCTCAGATGAGTTCAGTTGGAAATTTTCCTGTAAGGGCACAGATAGTTACAAGCAACGGCGAGACACTAACAATTCACAGAGCTTCAATGCCTCTAAATGGCCCCATTAGAATAAATCGTCCATCATATAATTTGAACATAAATGCTAGTCAAATGAACAGAATTCCTCAAAATTTTATTGCAATTAGCAACAGGGCTGTTAGACATGGATCCGATTTTTTGCAAGGGCAAGCAAATAATTCTAACAGTCTATTAAATCAGTCTCAGGTAATTCATGGACAGATATCGCAAGGTGGGGGTACCCCTACTTCTAATGCTGCGAGTAATGTGTCGTTGATTAGAAAACAAGCAAGTAATGGATCTAACCAAGTTAGCATTAATGATTTAGGGCAAAATAATGTGAGAATTATCACCATTAATGACCAGGGCATACAAAACGCAAGTTGTAATGACGACGAAAGTACTGAATCAGGTACAAGAAATAATGACATTTCTGTCAGTGGACAAAGTAACATCGTTAGTTCAATTAATTTAGCCGAGTTTATTTCTAATCAATTAGCTGCGTCCAATATTCGTCCTATATCGCCTTTGGCATTTGATCAGAATACTCTTAAATTAAGTTCAGAGGATAGAAATTCTCCAAATATGTTTACTGTTCAGTCTCAACAGGGCTTAGAAATGGTTAGATCCGGTCAAATGAGGAGTACTGACAGTCCAAGACCTTTATCAGATGGTGTCATGATCATATCTGGATTAAGTGGCAGCAGTAATAATTCTAACAATATAACTAGCAATAATGCAAACAGTTCTGCGATTAATAGTGATGTAATCAGTTCTAGTAACCAATTGGGCAAAAGTAATTTCTCGCAGAATCCAATGGCGGATTTGATAAATTGTACAAATGATGTTATTTTAGATTTACAAGATGCAATATCAGCAGGTGTAGATAGTCCCTACAGTCTTATATCTGAGCCTGACCTTCCTAATATTGCTGAAATTATTGATGTTCCAACTAGTGACATGATAGTCGTCACAACATCTTCTGGAACTCTTAGTGTAAACGGTTCAAAAGCTAATGCCCTGAGTAGGAACATGAGTTGGGATAGTCAACGATCTGAGTTCAATACCAGTCAGAGTAATCAAATAATGTTTTCCGGAACTTTTCCTGGCAGACCCTCAAATAATCCCAACATTCCTAACTCTAACCAAATCAATGTTCCTACGTCCAATACTTCTCATTTGATCCAAAATCCGACTTCTGGTTGTGGGAATGCTAATAATGGCTTATCCGTTTCAACGTCTTCCACGAGCAATTTAATGACGAATAACAGTACCCTGAGTCGTCTAGATGCCTCCCCTGTCATTGTATCTAGCGATGGCTTAGAAAACAATACAGTTCTTGTACAGGTGAGCTGGCACGAACTACCTTCTTGTACTTCCTGTCTCTTTTTTTTCTTATCCCCCAGTAGTTCTACTACTACATCAAAATCTTTAGTAAACATTTTTAACTGCTGATTTTTTAACCATTTTGCCGTAGATGATTAGTATAACTTCTTGTAATTAATATTATTTCTTATCCATTTTTTAAAGCTAACTTTTTCTGAAGTGTCTCAGATTTGTAGTTGTCTATAAGCTTATCGAACACATTATTAAGACCACAGTACAAAAATCGTTAGCTGTCTTGAAATTCCATAAATTTAACGATACATTTTATCTGACTGAATTGTTACTACTACCCTTGTGGTGACTGACAATTGTAAAAGCGGTACGTAATAGGTGCTTAATTACTTACTTAAGTCCGTAAGTAACAATGCTAAAGCTAAATATTCAACAATTTTAAAGAATATGATCACTCAAACAAAAAAACTGCGTATTTTAGTTTTTTAAAGCTTTGAGTGGTGCTACCCATTGCATGTTTTTGGTTTGCATGTGGCAAATTATTCGTAATCTAAGGTTGGTTTTGGGAACTTCGAATTAAATGGGTAAAATAGAAAATAATCCTATATCTCTATTACTATAAAGTTAGCACAAACGGGCGTTCCATTGCATGATGAGAAACATAGTAATATTCAATCTTGCGATAGGCGTTATTATCGATATATTTTATTTTAGTAACTACTGGTGTATCCTATAAATTCTTCTTATGACAGTTCCAAGTTCCAATACTTAGAAATTGGTATGTTTAGTGAATAAATATTTTATATTTTGGCATTGCATGTCCATGAAAACAATACTTAAGCAAGCAATGATGACTGACTGCTCCCGCTTATGCTTATATCTTATTATTTAAAAGCCAATTTTGATGAGTCTTCATCATTTTTCCTTCACATTGCTGAGAATTTTACTCAGTATTGAATTTACTATCAAGAAATACCTATTATATTTTTGCTTGAAGTAATCTTTCATATAATGAAAAAATAATAATAAATGATTATAGTTTGCAACCGAGCTCCGAGCTTCTTCGTATTCTTAGGTACCAAAACTTATGTTTGATCTGATAAATTATGTAGACTACGGCCGGTACAGGACTGAACAGTGGTGGAACCCAACATCAAACACCTCGATTGGAAAGTCCGGCAGGATTACCTGGAACTGTATCCCTTGTTCCGATGCCTGGAACCAGTTCAGGTTGTAATCAGTCCGATACGGGAGTACGACAACAACAGTATATAATAGTACAGACTACAGGAAGTAACGGTTTGCCTACAAATCTTGCTGTTCCTGCATCAATCGTCATTTCTCCTCATGGCCAACTCATTTTGAATGATCAAAATTCTAAAGGGCCTCCTCGTGCATCTAGTGCTCCTCCAGTTCAGGGTAATAATCAAATAATTATTAGTTCACAGCAACAACAGCAACAGCACGTGTCACAGGCTAGCAATATTTCTTTACCATTTGGGAATTCAACAACATCAGTTTCACAGCATCCAGGGGGAAATCAAATCCTGAATATAAGCGTTGCTTCAATGGCCCCAGTTTCCCAATCAGAATCTATGACATATTCCACGAGTAATAAGGCGATGCCAATCATTCCTACTCTAGAAATTCAAGAAGGTGGTGCAATGCGGGTAATTGTTTATTAATAAATAAAATATAAACATTAGTCGTAATTTTTAATTTTGAAAACTCTTAATTGAATTTTAAATTTTTCCATTTTTGTATTAAGGTGGTATATACTGGCCAAAATTACACAAATATGCAGCAAGTAGCGGTGAATAGCAGTGCTTCGAATGTACAACAAAGGAATTACACTTTTTCTCAAAACAGAGGATCGCTCATGACTTCAAATACAGCTTCTTCAGGTCAGTTTTGTGTACCACTGAATTCTACACACTCGAACCAAAGCCAATCCCAGCAGCAAATGCAAGGTGGTGGTAGTGGTTTACAAATTCATCAACAGGCATCCTCTTTTTCCTTTCCTAATATAAATATAAATCCTTTAAACATCAACAGCGGTCAGAATATTGTTCAGGTACAAGTATCTCAAGCCCCAACAATAGTTCAGCAGCAGACTGTAAATCACATACTTAATGTTGGTCCACAAAACACTCAAAGTGCCAATAACACTCAGTCGGTCAACGTTGGGGGTACTACTTGGAATTGTTCAAGACCCTCGTCTAGCCAAGGACAACTGGTTAATGTTAACTTGAATGGAGTTTCTGGTGGATCTACAGCTCGAATAATAACTACCACTCAACCAGGTCAGCATCCAGTTATAAGTATTCCAGATACAACCCAAACAGCCGGAAACAATTCCGACAGTAATGAAGTAGGAGGCAATACAGGCGGAATCATTATTGGTGGCCAGGAGTTTGATATATTCAAAACACTTGAAGGGATGAATGTAAAAGTCAGTGGGCTCAATGGAGGTAATAATATGAGTGGAGGAAGTAATGGTTCGATGGGAAACATAATTTTGGAAACAGGCAACAGAAACGATGGTACCGTTACACTACATTCTGGAAACATCATCAACCGAACGAATGAAGGAAATGTTGCCAACACTAATAACAATGATAGTAATTCTGAGTTTCATGGTGTCGTCGAAGAAGTGGGACAGATAATTTTAGACAGTGGGGGAAACTGTGTTTGTGATTTGAGAGCTATGATAATGTGTCGAAAATGTGGAGCATTTTGCCATGATGATTGCATTGGACCTTCTGACCTTTGCTTGACATGCTTAATTCGATGATCTCCTATACTGCTTGTTCAGATGTGGCGAGACGACTCACGCAGTATGCTTTGTTATCGTCCCGAATATTATTGTTATTATTTAACTTGACACAAACGAAAATATTGATAAGTTTTTATTGGTCGACTAAATTCATCACCTTGCTCGTCCTTTTGTTTGTAAGACTGTTTTAATTTTACATAATGTACACGGTTTCTTGTCAATATCTCCTAAAAATACATTAATGTTATGATATTCCCTTACATTTAACTTTTTATAGTGCAAAATTCAATGAAATCTCATTACCACAGCCTTAATACAAAAGTTAAGGGGGTTTATATTTACGAACCAACCAAGTCGGCGTCTAAAATTAATTATTACTTGTTATTATATTCATGTATCGGTCAATACACTTTTACGATATATTTAGGATGGTTATATATATACATCATAATTTATTTGATGTTTGAAAAACGATTGAGTGAAAATCTCTAATTTGTAAAATAGTGTAGATGTAAATGTACTTGTAATATAATAATCGTAACAAACATTATAAATGTCATTAGTAGTAAATGTGTAAAAATCAAATGTGTATTTTTAGAGTAAATGTTGAATGTTTCGAAACAAATAACAAAAAGACGTATGCTTGCTTCGACAGAAGTTTCTCTATTCTACATAGTAATTAGAAAGATAAGTGACCTGTTAGATTTAGATTTAGGACGTAGTTTAGATTTTAAAACTGAATTATCTTCATCACAATAATGGTGGCTTTTAGAAATTGTCTTTTGTATGATGACGTCTTTATTTACTAAAATGTGTTAATTATGTTTTAATTGCAAAAATTGTATTATCCTTTTTATTTATTTTTGCTTTACTTGCTACCCCAGTTATTTGCGGTTGTTGCAACTTTTTCAGTATTATTACTTTATTGCACCATAAATTGACTATGTCATACAATTTCTTAAGGCATTGGTTTCTTCAGTGAAAAATAATTGATCTTGATATGTTGATCCCTTAACCTTGCCTTCTTGTAGAAATTTATAAAGATGCAAAGTAACCGTTTGTGTGTCAACAAAATAATGTATTGTTCTATGAACATGCAAACTCTATAAATAGTATTTAAGTTTGTGTCAAACGTATTTCCGAAATAATTTTAAGCGTGACAGATTAATATATGAGATAACGATATTAGCAAAGAAGCAACCTGCCGCTATAAAATATATAAACTGTTATAGAATAGCTTTAAGGTCAACGCTATAAATGGTAATCAAGCGAACTAATAATAAAAACGCATACACGTTTAGTACTTATAAAGTGTTTTATTCGTCAGTTTTAAAAGAGTTTTTACATTGAATTTGTTGAAATAACAATTTATTTACTATCATATGGCATTTAAAAATGTATCAGACCAGAATCAACTCCAGAAAAATATCTTGAAAAATGTTCTAGTACGGTTGCTCTGCAATAAACCAATTCATTATTTGAAAATTAAACAAGGCACTATCAAAATTAATGTTTACGCTGATTTTTTAAAAATAGTATAATGTTTTAAACACGTTAAAATCTTACACAAATGTTACATTTCCCATTAATTTTCCTTTGTACTTAGGAGGGAGCCACGTAAACGTGGCCTCAGATTTAGGATCATTGTCCATGTGAGTAATAGCGTTCTGAAAAACAACGCCTAAATTATAACTCATACTTTTGTAAAATTATTCCGCTATGTCGATTTTATGTGCTGTAAAACTTACATGTTCTCCTCTAAAACAATTGATTCTTTTAGATTCCATGTTATTTCTAGAAAAATCATCATGATTTTATTTGCTATCTGGTCTAAAAATTGATAGATTAAGCGTTTTTTAACATTATATTATATCTTACTTCCACGTTCCTACAGGCATAGGCTCATCTTCCCAGTAATTACGATCATACTTCCCAGGTACAGCTCGGATCAAGAACCCTTTGAATAATCTGTCACCTTGAAGTGCTTTCAATGTAACTGTGTATGTGGTATGGCCATATCGAGGGAGTCAGACCAAAAATTTGTGTATAGAAAATATTTTCTCAAAAGATTATGATGATGTTCGATTTTTATCAGAAACAAAATTGAATTGGCATACCTGTTATGGACTTGTCTGTTGATTTTGTATTTTTTGCTGTCAGCGTAAAAAACTCCTTAAATGACATTTGAGTAGAAACATCAAATGCATTGTGTCCTGGGCGGAAGTTGTAGCAAGCTTCCACTGGAGCGCCGTCTGGATAACTTTGACTATTTCCTATAAAAAAAATGCTTAGTGTGACAAAATTTCTAAAAAATGTCATTGCGATTGAGATGTTTTTAAAAGATCGTGTACACGAAGTTTAAGCGAAATTTTATTGTAGAAGTCTATGTTAAACTGAAGTTGAACGGATTTGAAGTCTATGTTAAGTACTTTGATGGTTTTTATCGTATGAAAAATGAAAGTGGATGAAGTAAAACAATTCAGGACGAATGTCAAGACTAAATTATTTTTACTGTCACAAATCACAATTAAGAGAACACCTAAAATGTATTGTTTCAAATATTCGTTTAAAAACTTTCTATTTTGATGTGACATTGGACTTTTTTTGCATAATGTCTTATTTCCCAATGCTCAAAATCCATTGTGAAATTGCGAGGAATCATTTCGTATTTCATCAATTTACTATTGAACAGTAACTGGAGCAGATTCGATACCCATCCAATATTCATCATATTTTTTGACAACAGTTGCCCTGTAACATGCAAACAGCATTTTAGAAAAGACAAAAAGGCATCATCATGCTAGATGCTTCACTTCAACAATTTAAATATTTGCAATCTTACACAAATGTTATTTTTCCTGTAAAATTAGACGGTGGAATCCATTGAACTTGAACCTCTTTGAAGTCTGCAGCTTTCTCGTGTGTAACAGAACTCTAAACATTTCAAACATGAACGGAAGTCGGTGTTTTAATTAGAATGCTAGCTAGCTAGATATGATGCCATTTGAAAAGTATCTTTAAGCAAATCTGTGAATTCATACGCTTTCTAAATCAAAGCATTTCATACGCTTGACACCCTCAGCAGGCTTAAAAGTTCCAATTGCCTTTTCAGCAATCTTGTTTGATGACGAAGTTGGCTTCGCTTGTATCATATAACCTTTAAATTTATCGGATGAACCTGGCTTCACCTTGATTGTTACTAAAATTGATATATGAAAGATAGCGATATATAATTAATTAATAATATTGTTAGGAAATTGTTCAACGTTCAACCATTTCTAGGGGTAAAATTTCCAGCATGCTTATAGACCTTCATAATAATATTTTTCTAACTTATAATTTGAAATTACCTGTTACAACGTCTGTTTTCTTTATTGTCGAAGGTTTAACGTCTATACTAGGTGAATTAGTTTTCAATTGTGTTCCGTGTTGTGTTTTCATGTCTTTGCAAGCGTCTTGTGGAGCCCCACTTGACAAGCTTTCGACTTCGGTAGAAACGAAAAAGAAAAAAAGTATCGCTCTGTATGTAAAAGTTGCAAAATTCATTTTGATGCTTCAAATCAGGTTTGGCAATTCTAACTCACGATATTAAAAAGGAATTGAAAATCCATTGCCATATTTTGAAAGTCAATATACAGCTCGGAGAACTACAAAAATATTAGATTGAATTGAATGATCAATAATAGCCGATAAAATTATATTATTGAAATTAATTTTACATGAATAATGAAATATGCACATTCAAACAAAACAGTAGTTGGGTTTATTTATATTGATTTATTCATTATGAGATTTTAAACGGTTATTTATTAATAAAGAAATTAAAAAATAGTTTCAATCTTAAATGCTGTAATAAAATTGTTAGAAACGATTTAGCACAATAATTTAAGCACAAAATACTTAGCACACACATTAAAGAACCTATACGTAATAAACAAAAGGGAATTATTGCTAGTACAAAAGAATAAAAAT
>JAQFYJ010001041.1:0-10423 GCA_034694685.1 Isotoma anglicana | reverse complement strand
CAAGGTTCAGTACAGTAAACGCGTGTAAAATGGGGTTTCTGCAATGGAACAAACGTGTCCGCGCAGTCGGGTGCCTTCTCGTTTCATGACTTTGTACTCGCCCCTACAAATACATACATACAATGTTCTATCCTTACCCTAAACAATATGCATTATTCGTTTGTAGATGGACAAACGATAAATTTTCTAGAATTAATATGCATCTTAATTCTGTAATCTTACTTTGAATAATTTGTATTCGTCTAATTATTGTAATAGCTATCCGAAAAAACAAAGCCATACTTCATAATCAAAATCTTGACGTGGAAATGAGCGACACGTCTTGCGTCTTCGTACTTGCAGCGAAGGTGGCCTCCGGCTCCTTTGAAACCGTCACAAGGTCAAATCTCTCCGGCTGTGAAGCGAAGGTGGCCTCTGGCTCCAATGAACTTAAATCCCCATCTTTCTCCAGCAATTTTGCGAAGGAGACCACTGTAGGTCCCTTTGAAATCCCCATGGAAGTAGAAATTCCTCACGAGGTAAAGACAAATCCATTCTTTGTAGTCCCAGTAGAGTCAATTGCGTCTTCAAGTAATAATAATAATAGTAGTGATAATAATTAAAATAATGATACTCCTAATAGTAAGAAGTTCAAAATTGATTTAAGTAAAAATTTAAAGAAAGAAAACTTCAAAAGAATGAATGAAGAGCGTGACAAACAAGGCTTACCTGTGGTAATTAAATCTAAAAACTACTGTCTGAAACACCGACAACGAGCTGCACAGCTTCAAACGCAAAATCTTCCTCTTGGCCATTTTCATCTCCCCCTGGTACCGTTAATATTTGGCGGAGGAGGGTGAAAGGTGTTCACTACGTTCCTAGTTCCAATTCTCAATAGTAAGTTAGACGTGTGTTGTGTAATTAGCTATAGAGTGTAAATAGCCCTATCTAAAGGTATGTGTTCTGGCTACGGCCCTAATTTGTATATTGTATTGTTTGTTGAGTGAGCAGACTGCCCGGAGTGCAGCCAGTCTCATTTCAACGACGGACGTTGAACGTTCAGAATAAAATCTTTTTCTCTTGTATAAAATATAAATAACGTCGATCGTTTGATCGTTTCTCCTTTTGGCACTAATTATTCTGGGTCACTACAGTTAGCGGATTTGTTCCTTAAGGGTCTCTGCGTCATCTCCACCCTCCAGAAAACGTACTAGAATCTACAATCGGCCTTGGTAAGTCAGATTGGGTCATATGTCAAGGGTCATAGGTCTATTTATAGGGTATAGGCACCCGTAGTTCTTTACACATAAATTAATTATTTGATTGTCCTTAGTTACTATGACAATATCTTGAATTGTTGAATTAAAATAATTTTTGAACATCTGATGTAGCCTCTAATATTTCAATTTTTCGATTGGTCGTTAATCCTGATGATGATAAGAGTTAGCTATCGAAATAAAGACAAATAAAACGCCAATTTACAATATTAAACCATGGCTTCCAAAGCTAAAAACTTAATAAATCATAGCTTATTTTTACTTAACCTTTATCCTAATAATTCTTAATCATCATACCAGACCTTAGGTCCAATATAACAATTCTGCCATCGTCGTATTTATTTAAAAACAAACCTTATCCTAAATAAGTTTACATAAACCTTCCTTATCTATATCTTCAAACACTATTTATACCTTTGAATAAAATTTATAATTTTGAACACTATTTATAACTTACTACCATCAATTTAAATTTGTCACCGGTTGGCCAGGCGTTTTGGTGGTAATTTAGAAATTACTCCGCAGACTTAAACTAGATTTATTTAAATTACTTAAATTGAATACTGAATACTTCTCAATTCTTAAAATAAATATTTAAAACTTTTGAATCTTGAGAATATGGATTAAATTTGCTTCTTGAAATAAGAAAAGAAATGCTAATTGTATTAAAATATTTAACAATTTGACTTAACAACTCAACCAAAATTTTATAGCAATGGCAATCAGCTATCTTGAAAAAATTGAAAATTCTATTCCAAAGAAAAATGTAAAGTAAATGCCTATTGAACTGTCTCGACTACGTTCAATCAATACGTAAATCCTACACACTTGTACTATCATTATACCAGGACAAAATCTTGAAACTCAAAAAAATGACTTTGGTTTAATGAATAGATGTGAATATTACTTTTTTTGAATGCTAATAAACAATTAAACCCAAATTTGTAATTATTTGCTAGCAGTAGGACAAGCTTTACTCAATTTAACCCAAAAAAAGTCTCGCTCGAATTCATTTATTATTATGCCTATTATAATAACTATGAAATTGAAAATGTCAAAAAAATAATTTCCTCAATTTGAAAAATGAATAATAGTTTGTTGTTTGAAAAATTAAATGAACATTTAATCTTTGAAATGGTTACGACACTTAACACAATGCTAACCTTATGGACCAAACGTGTAGCCGCTATTTTGTATTTTGTAACAAAATCCCTTCACAAACATAACCATCACAGTAAAAATACTTGAAATCGTATAAACGCTTATGCCAGGGTCGACAATTATTAAGAATGGTTGTCCCCTTATTAATCCCTTATTATGACTCTTTACACTATCTGACTTTACTATATTATATATGAAATAATACTTCATACTTTTAACCTTACGTAGGGTAGAGAAATGTCTGAACCTTTAGGGAACTTATGTAGGATTTGTATCCGTGCCTTAACGATCTCGTTTCCTGGTGACCTTTGCTCCTATCCTGTGTTGCCTTCATGGTAAGATGACCCAACGATATGATATGAGAATAAACGGGAAACCAGAGACTTAAGATTTAAAATTTCAAATGTGGTTGTGGATATTAGGTGAGCGGTCGGCCACACCATCCACACTTTATTGTAAACCATCCACTGTGGTACTTAATCGTCGACTGCTTCTTATAGACTAACTTACAAATCAGCTTTCTGATATTATTTATTAGAAATATTTCAAAAAACGTGATTTTTTTCTACAATTTTTAATTCTTTTGTTCTATGTCGAAGTAAATAATATCCCTATCTCAATGTTATCGGAAAATGAAAAAAAAGCAATGAAAAACCCGCCAAATTAAAATAGAAACGCGCCATGAAAGAAAAACCGGTGAGTATGCAAAACAGAATCCAGAATGTGTTATGATGTAATGTGGGGTATAAACTGACGAGGGAAAAACTAGCAAAGATTTGACGCTCTTAAGAAACATTTCGTCAACACATTTCCAAAAACGTATTCCCTATTTAAATATTACCATGCATGTGTGGACATGCCCTTGGCATTTCGGGCATATAAAGCATGCTCTTTTTTCCTATTTGCCAGTATATAAGGGATTTGTGTTGGAACAGAATAGATAATACATGGATTACGACAATGCCTGCAAAAGAGCACGAATAGACTGTAAACATGACTTGTGAATGATCTCAGGTTATAAGGTACTCCAGTTCAAGATTTCGTCTTAAAGGCTATTTAATAAGTCATAGGGCTAGGCAAGGAATAGCTAATACAATATAAGTAAATAACTAACACAAGCTAAGACATACAGAGATATGGAGACTAAACCACTCGCTTGGTTTAAGTTTCTGGAGAAAGAAAGGGAAGAACTTCTGTACAAGAACAGAAACGTTGCAATTCGACCTTTACTGGTTCTGACATGGAGAGTAACCACTCCTGGTCTTCTGAACATCAAAATAGTTAATGAGAGGAGGAGACGCAAGGGTCCTAATTATACCCTCGTGAAGAGTAAAAGGTAAACAATGATGAAGTAGTATTATTATTAATTGAGACGATCGGTCAATAGAGTTAACACATGACATGTTAACAAAACAGTGATTGAACTTAAGAAGACAACAGAGATAGGAATGTTTACAAGAGAGAATGCAATTGCATTAATAATTAAGTAAACAAATTACAAGGTTGACAAACTGTCTAACCTGAGACATAACTAACCATTTACAAACATACTATATCAGCCTTTTACCGGGCACAAAAAAGTTTGGCATTTCTGGCATTTATCATACAAAAGATAAATTTGCAAAATCTTGCTCCGAATTGTCATTATAGTTATTTAAAGAAATTATAACGTCAATTTTTATAAATATTTTTTTATTTCCAATATGCATTCTTATATTCATGTTAGGTAAACTACGATATCTTATTTTAACCTTTTTGTTAGTCCCAAAAATATGTTAACAATGTAATTATGTTCATATCAATGCCCTATCATTTATTTGGGCAAATATAGCATCAGATTAGGTAAGGGCAGGCAATATTTATCGGTAGGGTGTGATCATTGTACACCCCAATATGGACAGATTGAAGTTGTTTCCAGAAATCAGTAAATTCTGGACGGACAGTGTCCTAGATTTATTTCAAGTGACGAAATAGTTTGGTTTTATTTTTCGTTAAAAACGATACTTCATAAAATGGAGCTTCATTAATTATAGTTTTTTCAAACAATATTTAACGTTATAAAATAAGTTGGAGTAATATTTTTTACTTATTTAAAACGGTTTGGCTGATTTCTCCTAAAATTGTTTTACAGTAAACAGAATATCTTACTAACCTTTTTTTCGCCACATAAGAGAAGGAGAACAGCATTCTTTACTCTCAAATCCACTTTTACAGTCCAACCTTCGTGTAAATCCAGTGTTACGCAAACCGTGGATTTCGCAGAATCTTTCACCAGTAACTCCATTTGGAAGACAGGTGGTCCAAAAACAGGCTTTTCCAAATATAATTTAAAAATTGTAAAACATTTTTACGTGTAAAAACATAATGTTTGGTTGTCATAATGATTTAATGTTATCTGCAAATATTTTGTTTAAATGTTTTCACGTCTGTATGCTGTCAAGCTGCAATAATTTCAATAATTTTGAGCATATTTGTGATTTCTGCATTAACATAACATGCTTGTTACTATACAACGCTTTTTATAATGAGATACCACGCAATTCTTTCGTCAGGAAATAATATTAACAAATTGCAACAATAATTACGGTCATGTATTGTATTCCGCATTCAATGTGCAAAATGTAAATAAACCATTGTAAATGGTAGAACTAAGTAGCGATAGAATCATTATTTCATTTAATTTTGTCATGGTGTGCGGTTTCTAGGGTCAAAAGTGCTGTTGCTAGGGTCAAAAGTGCAGTTTCTAGGGTCAAATGTGCGGTTGCTAGGGCCCAAAGTGCGATTTCTAGGGCCAAAAGTACGATTTCTATTGTCAGAAGGGCGCTGCTAGCTCCCAAAGTTCGGTTGCTATGGTGAAAAGTGCGTTTGCTAGGGTCAAAAGTCTGGTTTCGAGGGTCAAATGTGCGGTTGCTTGGGCCCAAAGTGCGATTTCTAGGGCCAAAAGTGCTATTTCTATTGTCAGAAGGGCGCTGTTGGCTCCCAAAGTTCGGTTGCTATGGTGAAAAGTGCAGTTGCAGGGTCTAATAGGCGATTGCTAGAGTAAAAAGTGCGATTTCTAGGGCCAAAAGTACGATTTCTATTGTCAGAAGGGCGCTGCTAGCTCCCAAAGTTCGGTTGCTATGGTGAAAAGTGCGTTTGCTAGGGTCTAAAGTGCGGTTGCTAGGGTCAAAAGTCTGGTTTCGAGGGTCAAATGTGCGGTTGCTTGGGCCCAAAGTGCGATTTCTAGGGCCAAAAGTGCGATTTCTAGGGCCAAAAGTGCGATTTCTATTGTCAGAAGGGCGCTGTTAGCTCCCAAAGTTCGGTTGCTATGGTGAAAAGTGCAGTTGCAGGGTCTAATAGGCGATTACTAGGGTAAAAAGTGCGGTTGCTATGGTGAAAAGTGCGGTTGCAGTGTCTTATAGGCGGTTGCGATCATTTCTATTTGTTTTCTGCTTGTCATGATTGTTTTCAGTCAAGTTGCTATGGCATATGACATCTTGTTTTCATGATTTCTTGATCTCATGGAGTCTTTGTTTCATGATTTAGTGTTGTAATGATGTCAGAATGCTAGAATAAACATGTCCAAACATAAATACTGTTGAAAAACGTCTAACGAAAAAACGAATGTCTACATCATTTAAATCAGGAAAGTATTCCAAAGTCAATTGCTGTCTTTTCGGTGATACATAACAAAATAAAATAATGAGTTTTACTGGTTATCGGGAGGGTGGATGTGCTTCCGGAGGAATGCGTATTAAAGGAGTGGCCACTGCTGTCTAAAATAAAAAGTAAATTTATCTTAGTTTTAATATCCAAAAGGTATGTTGATTTCAATAGCGTTACAATTGCATTCCTGCAATCGAGATAGTTAAATTGGAGAAGCTAAATTAGGACATTTTGGACATTTTGAAGTAAATATTCTCCCGCCGGTAAAATTGAACCCAAATGGGAGCCTTCGTGCTGCTTTCCAATAAACAT
Source organism: Isotoma anglicana (assembly GCA_034694685.1). NCBI lineage: Eukaryota > Metazoa > Arthropoda > Collembola > Entomobryomorpha > Isotomidae > Isotoma > Isotoma anglicana. The sequence goes on along the minus strand of JAQFYJ010001041.1, from coordinate 4,049 downwards.
TTTGGTATACCCATACGAATAGCGAAATTCATTCCAGGAGAATAATTTTTGAAATGTTCACTTTTGTTGACTATTTCATAAATTCTATTTTTTAAAAATTAATTTTTATTACCCTAATTATTTAATAAGTTTAGTTTTAATTAGGACTGTTTCTGTATGCGAAGTTGGCGGAGAAGAGAGAAATCTATTGTGAGTAGGGTCAAGGGCCGTGTAACTCTCTCACACAAAATCTCAATTTCAGATTAATATGTTTTTTTCTGTATATAGCTCAACTGTGGCAGGGTATCCTACCCGGGTTTTTTGGGTAGGGGTTTTGTTTTGGTTTTTTGGAAACCTTTTTGGCTGGAGTTTTTTGGGTTTGTAGGGTTTTATACAATAGTTAATGCAATAGAACAACAGGTGGAGCTATTATGATGAGACATGTACAACTACTGTTTGGGCAAAAACAATAGGCGCTTCCTAATCCTGGTAGGTTATCTACCGCAGCGCTAACGCTGCGTTTATGAGGTCACCGTAGAGACGGCCCGATCACATAGATAGCGAAATTAACATTAGAGAAGCGCCTATTGTTTTTGCCCAGACAGTAGTAATACTGTTTCAACTAGAACTTTTGAGAAACTAGTCTTAAGAACTTACCCCATTGAATTAAATTACTAAAACTCCATCCATAATAACGAACTTGTTAGCTAAAGACAAATCGACAAATGAAAACTATACAACTGTATGATAAAAAACTAAAACAAAATCATTGTTGCAAATAAAGTTGCAAAGGTTTTAAGTTATATATCTTTACTGTTTACGGTGGAATTCCTTCAATTCTTTGGAAGAGTATTCTATTAGTACAATCTGATTACTTTAATCAATTCGAATAGCATGCAATAATTAAACCATTTTATATAAATGAAAGAACATTTACAGAGGACGTATTGCATATCTTTATTAAAGAAAGAAAATGATCTGGCATGTCACTATAAAACTAGAATGTTACAGATGAAAAGAAAACTTTTTATTCTTGATTCAAATTCCTTAATGTTATGCTAAATATGTGTACACATAAATATTTTGTATATTAAATTTGTCAGGCTAAAACTCGCTACTTTTAAATTAAGTTAAAACTTCCCCCCTTAAACTAAGAAACCCTTTAATCCCAAAAAAGCCTAAAAACCCAAAAAACCCAGGGTATTGGGTTTTTTTTCAATCAAACCCCGGGTTTGTCGTACCCTGAACTTTGGTGTCGCACAGTCGCACTTACAAGGGAACATTCCCGACTATAACAATTTAGGATTTTTTAAGTCACCATCATTCGATAGCGCATTTCAAGTTTAACAAACATTGTCATTGGAGTAGTTGCACAAAAAGAGTTTGAAGGAGTTACAGCGGTTTTAACGCAGAAGGTTTTACTAATAATATAAACCCCAGCGAGGCTGCTCATGTCGCGTCTACTCTCGATTTAGTTATAACTTTGTAACTTTCTTTCTCCTGGAAAATTTATTATAAACTGCAACCATATCCCCATATATGGACACGCCACTGCCATCTGACAGAGAGTGCCCATATCTGAGTGATGGTTGGGCAACATGAGTCCAAGACCATGCTTGCCTTCTTTCTGCCTTTCCTAGGGAAAGAGCATTCATTCGATGTAGTTGAACTTTTACATAAATCCCAAATTCCATCTTTAAGTATAGACTCTGTAGACTTATACATTCTCATGTACGCAGATGATTTAGTAATTTTATCATCAAACCAAATACATCTGCAGGAAAAAATAGGTTTTGAAAAATTATTTTGAAGAAAATGATTTAATCATTAATCTGAATTTAAACAAATGTGTCAGTATTTAAATCAGGACGAAAAAAGAGACAACACGATCCAATAACATATTGGGGAGATTCCGTAATTTCCGTAACTGAAAGTTACAAATACTTAGGTGTAGAATTTAATTCTAATATGAACTACAATGACATAAGTGATAAGTTCTGTAGCAAGTCTAAATATGCTGAAGGTCAATTGTTTAGTTTATACTATAAAGCTAGAATAAAAACTCTAAGTACAAGATTAAAATTATTTGATTCATTGACAAAGTCTATTTTGGCATACTGCTCTCACATATGGGGAATAAATACTATTGATAAATTAATTGTTTTTCAGTCAAAGCTTCTAAGTAAATTATTCTACTTACCTAAATATACACCTGCATGGTTTTTGAGGCTAGAAACAAATGTAAACCCGATTGAAGTGACACTTATTAAAAATGCTTTGTTCTTTTTTACTAAAATATTGAGACGCCCAGAAAATTCATTAAATAGAAAAATTCTTCTATCTTTAAAGAAAACTAGTAATTTAGACAAAATAAAAATGAGACATAATTGGTATAGAGAGTTAAGATCTCTACTATTATCTTATAAATTCGATTCTATAGCTATTTTAGAAGATATAAATAACAGCACTGAAGAAGAGTTGACTTATGTTAAAATTAAAATATTTCAAATTGTAAAGCTTATCAATGAACGTATAATTGAAACAAATATTTGCCGCATGAATGAATCTAGTAGCTTATCTTATTATAAAATGATACGCACTCATGTAAGAAATGAAAACTTTTTTGAGTATGAGATTGATTGGAACTTCGTTAAATTAGCTGTGCAATTAAGAACCATGTATCCAAGGTTTACAATTAAAAATGAAATTATAAATTTAAATGGGATTAATAAAATATATAGAAATAACAAGACAATAGAATGTTACCTATGTAATGCTGAAGAGGAAGACCTATTTCATTTTATATGTATATGCCCTAAATTTTATTACCTTAGAAATTTGTTGAATAAGCCAATCTCGATGTGCTTACCTACTACCAGAGATCAATTTATACATTTTGGTAAAGACTTTTATTTTGATAAACTTAAATCTATAAAGCAATATATGGTTAAGGCTAATATATTTAGAAACATTTATTTAGAAGTTAACTAGTTAAGTACCTTAGAGTTAAACTGTAACTCATCCATAAGTACACCATCTATTTATGCTGTTCCATTTATAATTAATATTTGTAATTTAATGGTTGTAAAGGCCGAGGCCACATCAACTGAATAAGAAATAAAACCCTACTACTACTAGTGCCCTGGAACATAATATAGGGAATGGACTGCTTGTAAACCCATTGATTGTTTTATTTTTACTTTCCATAGATTTAGATTAGCTACTAATTAGATTAGGATACGGAATTTATTACAAGTAGATTTGTAATAAAAAGTTGAGTTGTATTAGCTTTTATCAAGCTAGGAACTTAACATTGAAAGAAAACATTTGGCATGTCGTTACAAAAGGAATATAAAGCGAAATCAAGGAGAGATAGGTTTAATTACGGGAATTGTTGTAACCAATTAGGCCTTAGTAATTAAATACTGAACAAAAAACCTTTGATTGGACGTTGCTAATAGAGGTATATGTAACAGTAAGGAAATTGGGCAGTAGCTTTGGTCTCTACTTATTCATATGTTTGCTAAGCACATGCTTTCTCTACGACCAAGTCCATCTTCATCGTTATTACCGTTTGACTCCCATTCAATATAACAAACATTGCACTCTTAATTCACCTTATTATAAATTGCGCCCCGATTTAAAACTTTCTTTATTCGAATCGTCAAAACAATTTAAATGTATATTACAGTATCACTCTTACCTTTGACTTGCAATAAATAACCCGGAATACAGCAATGGATTCTATGATAACCGATTTTGCAGTCTAGGCTAAATGTTAAGTTTTTAACCCGCAATCCATTTTTCTCACAGTAATCCGCCCCTATGGCTCCACGAGGTAAACAGCTGGTCCAGAAACAAGCTAGTTTTATTACACAAATTATTTTTAAAACATACAAAATCAAATACTACAATAGTTGATTCTAATTTTGATTTGCGAAGCTGCCGTTAACCAGCCATGGTATCAATAAGTCATGATGTCAAGAAGTCAGAGTTCATAGTTCATAGTTTGTTTTTATTAAAGTGTCTTAAATTTTCAACATCATCTGTCTGACAATACTGATTTACAA
>JAQFYJ010001040.1:0-10423 GCA_034694685.1 Isotoma anglicana | reverse complement strand
CCTTGGATCCAAAAGCGCCGCAACAACAAACTCGTTTTGCTTGAAATCATCTATTGTTACAATGTTTTTTGTTTTACAGGATAATTTGTCGATAACTTTTTCACCGCTGGCCTTGTTAGTAGTAAATCTCGTAATTAAAGCCTCCAACCAAATTGAAAATTTTACTTTTGTAGCAGTCGATTTTGAATTTCACCAAGAAGAAAGTTTTTCGGGTAATCATCACCATAAAACAAGACATTATTTTAATTGAATTTTAGTGTAGCAAAGTCTTCGCTACACTAAAATTGTCAAATCCATTACATTTTCTGTTATATAGTGTTTTCCCCTTAGGTTCTATTCTTATTGCTGGTGGAATCGCTACAACTCTCGCCTTTGCGATTGCAGTTAATACGAATATTTCTCAGATGATTCAACAGAGCAAGGTCAATCTCATATTTTTGCATGGTAGGAATAGGAAATACTATCAGAAAAAGGTAAAGGCTTTTAGGCCTTTTTCTGCCTATGGTGCAATTTCACAGTATACATTATATGCCGTCATGCCGTTGTACCTTCTTTGAAATCTGCGTATTACTGGACGATCGTTTTCTACACCATCACTGCTTTGCTTTCGGTACCCGTGCAATAATTAAAAATTTAAGTGTTGCAATCTTTAATTTATTGTTCTTTGCAGTCGAATTTTTACTGATTTGACTTGATTTATATTTAAATAATTTAAAACTAACTTTGCCACTACCATATGAGGCTGAAATAAAATTTTGAATATACATGACATAAAGAATCCTTTTACATTTACAAATTTACCTTTTCTTATGTAATTTGGTTATTTCGATAAATTTTTACTGGCTATAACTTAAAATGCTCAAATCTTTTTGTAAGAAACCTATTTCTGATTTATCTTTGCATAAGGCTATGTACATTTTCTAGTATTGTATTGTATGTTTTTATTATTAAGCACCTTATTATACTTTTTTCACAGAATTAAAAATACAGATCCAACATTAGTCTAAATTATAATCTAGAATACTTAAAACCTATTTAACGTAATCATAATTTAGACAGATACATCAACATTAGAAGGAGATTTTAATACATTATACCACCTTTTGGCTATATTGCAGGTTTGATCGCTCCTAAACTTCGCACAATGAAAAATGAATCACAGCAAGAATAGCATTCTCAGATTTGTCGATTCCATTATTAACTGAATAAGCTGCTACTAGTAGGATTAGAGAAAAATGCAAGTTATTATTTTCAATTCTACTTACCGTATTTACCGGTAAAAAATCCCCACCGGAAATACTACCCCACTTTTTGGTCACTGCTTTTTATTTAAACGAAAGCCTTCCCCCCGGAATGAAGCCTATGGGGAAAAGTTGTTTAGTAAACCATATACGGTGATTATCAACTAATGGAAAAGGCTACAAAAAGCTGAAGTGTCAGAAATAATAGAGTATTTTAGATATTAATTTCCAAAAATAAATGCTTAAAAAATGTTGTATGTTAAAACAGCGAAAAAGCAAAGCACAATAATCGTGCTTTTTCTCAAAAACTCATTGCAAATTTTAATTAAAAAGTCCCCCCGCTGAATAAATTCCTACACTTTTGGCGAGGTTGAAATTGATTCAAGATAATCCAACATGATTTTCTAGATATTAGAGCCATGTTCAAATATCTGAACGTTAAACCATCTTTCGAATGATTTATTAGTATTATTCAAAAAAATCCCCATGAATATACGTCGTCTGTCCCATGTTAATATTTCCCATTGAGTTTGCAATAAATAGCTCCTAGAATCTAGAAATATATCTTGTTTTGCCTAAAATTTGAAATGATGTTCAAACTATTCCAAGACTTAAATGCCGATCCTTGAATGTATCAATATTTTGGCCCCACCTATTTAGCAGATTGAAAAATTAGATTTTTAAATTAAGTTTAATTGTAATTCAATTCGTTACACATAGTTCATCAAATGTACAAAGTTAATCAAAATTTCAATTAACGATTGATTAATTAATCTAGAACACAAATTCATATTTAAAGTCACAGGGTTACCGATTGTAAACAAAATTAAATTCCAGCATACATTTCTGTTACAAACAACAATCTACAAAACCAGTCTGGCGAATTTGCTTTTATAACAAGTGATAAGATCTAGCAAAAATTCACAATTCTAAATATTACACAGGTACACAAAAAACTGATGCGATCAAAATCAATCATATCAAATTCATCGACCAATATGAAAATGCACCCCCAATAATTGACAAATTGAACAAAAATTACATTAAAAATTCTCCATCCACTTCTACAAATAGGAAACAACTACAAATTATTAAATTCTATTTGTATCGTTAATAAAGCATCAATCCATGTCAGTAGTCAGTACCTCACAAAGCATCAAAATGTCATCACCTCTACTTTTCCAACCGTTTGAAAACGGCAAAATTTACAAAATTCCACCTTCCCTTCCCAATCATTTACAACAAAAATTCCCAATGCCTAATTTTCTTAAAACAATGCCTAAAACTATACCCATGGTATAGTATAGCTTACATTTTGGCACCTTCGGCATTAGCAGTCTTATCAGAAATGTGTCGGTTATTCCCTGCAGTTGTTAACTTTCTCACAGCAAATGCAAACATTTATCAAGAAGTTACAAAAGCTCTATTCATTTTCACAACGAAATTTAACTATCACGGTAACATTTTGAAAAAGTACCACACGCAATTTAAAGTTTACTTTCAACTCTATCCTATGACAGAGACTTAGAGAAACGGTTGATTGGCAAATTTTATGCTTTATGTTTTTTGCATTCGTTACAATCGTCATCAGAGTTGGGCAAACGTGTTGACCAATCACTCACTATCACATTCAAAAATTGTACAAATCTCTCCGATCACTCTATTCCTTTTAATTTTTAATGTGTCACTATCTGTCACCTCCAACTTTTTTCCGGTCACCAATCTTTTCGTTCGGGTGAAAATGGGAAAAACCCTTTCATTGTCACTCCCAATCTTTCACTACATAATAAAATTCCTTTCATTAGAGATGATGATGAAAGAATAGAGAGAGAAGTGAGTCTTGTAGTGGGCCGAATTATACTGAATGATTTATTAGATTAGATGGACATTATAATAAGTAGTAGCAAGTATGACGTATACAATATATGTTAGTATTGCAAATACAGCATGACACTTCCATATTCAATAAAATTTAAAAAATGTAATTCAAGTTTTACCTTTTCATTTGAAAAAGTTTCGAGCTGTCAAACATATGTCCGTTTTGGTTATAACTGTAATCCTTGCATCTAGGGAATTTATTAAGTCCCGAAAACTCTTAGTTTCAACTAAATGGAAAGGCATACATAGGTCTGCATACATTTTCAAAACTCCTGCATTAAAAGCTGGTTTTTTGCGGATTGCTTGTCGTACTGGACTCCAGACGTAGATTGTGAGTCCGTCATAGTCTCATATTTGCTTGCGTCTGCATAACACGTCTGAATTAAAATTAGATGATAAAACATGATATTGTGGTTGAAAGTTTCCTTTTTGTGTAGAAATGAACAAAATAACTAAACTGAACTAACCTTGAAGTGTCTTGTGAGGTTACCAAAATTTCCAGATGGAATTGTGAGTGTTTCTTCACACAGCGAATTCTCTTCTCGTTTGAGTAATTTACATTGCTCAGACAGTACACATTACTTCAACAGAATTTAATTTCAAATTTTTGATGTACTTCTAGTGATTTTGATATTTTCATTGATATTGAACACAGGAATAATTTTTATATAATCGTCCGTTGATCCCATATTCGATTTACTGGAAGTACTCTCAGTGGAAACTTGTTTGCTGCTTCAATACGTCAATCAGTCCCTGAGATAAATTGGGTGACCGACAGACGGACAAACAGACTCTTTTTAAAAGGCAGTGTTCCACTACTTAATATTTACCTAGAAGAATTAACGAATGATTTAATATTTGAAAATCAACCTAATTTTCTTAGATAAAGCTACACGCTTCTTGTACTTTGAATGAGATCTCAAACCAGATTTTGTAAATATAAAGAAAATAAGTAAACTATAACTGATAAATTTTATATATGTAGGGTGAAATCGTCCAGGTTATAATTTGAAACACCAAAGGCTGGTTGGGTTTTAGTTTGGAGAGAAGGGGTGGTTGCATAAATTCAAATATTCAAGCTAAGATAAATTCTTATTGGCCTTAATCTGTATAAAATTTGAATTATTCTATTTTTTAGATTCTTAGGTAATAAATCCACAAGTTTGTTTTAATCTGTTTTAACAAGTTCAGCTAAAAATTACTTGAATAAGGTTAAATACTCTAATACACATTAATAAATTATTTCAGCCATTTATATTTTGCTTATTCCTCTGGAATGGTCAGACACCAAGATATTCATGATTTAATATCAATTTGTGATTTATAGTTTTTTGAAACACAATTATTTCATATTTTTATGCAACCAAACTTGGCCTTGGAGAAATTGGTAGTGGTTTTAGGTTTAGTCCAAGGCCAAAAATATTGATTGGATTGATTACGAAAAGCTGCTTATATAATGTGGGGTTTTGTGGTTATTTGCAATAATAATGTGAGAACTTTTCCTAGACTGGTTTGAATTCAATGTTAATGAGTTTTAGAAAATCCTCGCCTGCTGTCTGCTTTAATTAATTAGGGTAAATTTTGAGCAGGATTTAATTTGGATTTTGTTTAATTATGTGAATGTCTTGCCAGTCTGAAACTTTATAATCATAATTAGTGGAAGAGGTTCAGTTGTTTTTATGCGTTTAAACAATCTTTACATTATTTTTTTACAAATATTTATTGTAAATGCGTTAAAATATGTAAGGTACATATTAAAGTCTAAGAAAGCTTTAAGCATTTTTTGTTGTAGAAATACAGAAAGTTTAGAGTAAGACTTTAATTCATTTAATGTTAAGTTTCTATTTCGAGATCTAGATCGCGGATTGAATTTGATTATGTTTTAATATAAAAGTTTTATTTAATCAGCAAGATTTTGTTCAGTATGAATGATAATATGGATCAACTTTTATGTTGCCTAAAAAGATTCTTTACATAATAATGCAATTTAATAAATCGATATCCACAAAAAAATAATTTTCCTTAATGTACTTTAAGTAGACGAAAAACGTCTACTTTATTAAGCTCTAGAAACTTTTTTGACGTTAAACAAAAGCACGGTGCTTGGCACAATAGTTAATTTTAGGCAAAAGAAAAGACGATTAGAAACAATAGAAGTAATCCATCTTCATGAAAATTAGTGAAATGCTTTTTCCATGTGAAAAATTGGAATCTGTGTTAAAAATATGTGCGATTCTGTCACCAGTAAGTTGTTAAGTATCGTGTAGACTTGCTTTCACTTTCATTTCACTTTTGATACGTTTCTATGTTAACCCTTATAGGAAGGTATGGGAAAACCTTTTTGATAAAATTATCATTTTCAATACCTTCCTATAAGTGTTAAATAGAAACGTACCAAAAGTGAAATGAAAGTGAAAGCAAGTCTACAAAGGGCTTAAATGATTACGAAAACAAAAATTTAAAAAAATCTAATTGACATTTTGAATTCATAGTTGTTGGCAGGATATACCTTTCTGGGTGAAGAATTGGTTGAACTACTAACTGGAGACATTGTTCACGGTTTGCCGAACATGAAATAATAATACATTACCATATATATCATCTTAAGATTCTGTTTTAATTTTCTAATTAAATTGAAAATTATCGCATAATCTATGGTTTTTTTATTCTGTGATAACGTTTTGTATCCTGAACGACATTTGTATCTAAAAATATACACGCAATCAATTATTAATTGGATTTTTTTTACTGCGTGCACGTTTAATCATCGATTTTCTTGTTCTTTTTTTATTTATGCAATGACAATGGAAAATTACAAAATGACTTACTTTAAATGTCATTGGCCACAATCAAAATTCATCCCACATATTCGTACGGCAGGTCTTCATGGTAAAAGCCAAAAGCAAATAGAAATGATACATTTTTGGATGTGGACAATGATAATACTTTTATCTGATCGTATGTGTGAAATAAAAATCCAGACAAAACGTTAAACATCCTACGTGCTGCCCTTGGTATATTGATCATGACCACCTCTGGAGTATTATACCTTCTCCAAAAGAACGTTAAACAAGTAATTTTTTCATTTCCGTACATTTGTATAATTATTTTAGAAAGAAAATAATAATCATCGCGTATATTTTCTGAACAGAAAAAAAAGCAAAGGATCCGCTTATGCGGCGCAGCATATGTTTTGCTTTTTATACTAACCAATTATGTTTACTCAGTTAAATTTTGGAAAGATGAACAAATTCAACCAAGTAGCTGGAGTGTAGAAATGATGATTTTCTTCTATTACTATAATTTCACTTTCCAAGCTATTGCCATAGCTGAATTAGATGACAGAATTAAAACAGAACACAACATCAAACGTCCATCAAACTTGTGTGGAGGAGGAATTCTACTTGTTATGATTGTACTTTTCATTGCAGAAGGGGTATTTGGAATTCTTTTGGTTTTTAAAAATTATTTTTCGCTTTAATTTTTATAAAATTGTAATGTCTACAATTTAAAAGTTTACTGAAATTGAGTTACTATTTCAAATTTTGTTTTTGGCATCGAATAACCAAATTGGCAAATCAGCAAAATATTTAACTTTACAAACTAATTTAATTTGACGTTGTTTTCTATTACAATCTGAAATGCATTAAATTTTCAATATTTATTTCGTTTTATGCTCGAATGAAAATTTAAAACATGTTCTGGCGTGATTCAAATTTAAGAAAAATCAAAAAATGTATTTTTAATGTTGGTTTGAATAAATTATGCTTCCAAATCATTAGAGCCAATGACAAAAACGGTGGGACATTAAAATAAATTAAGTTTTGCAACGAGTGCTTAATTTCCTTCAATTTTAGGTTAATTTTTACAAACGATTTTTGATGGATGTTCTTGTACTGGGAGAAAAATCGCCTGAAAAGGAAACGATTAACGAATATGGTAAATTCACTAATCAAAGTATTTCATTACATTTTAAAACCAGACTGATGATATCATCACATTCTACTTTTATGTCGACAATAGATGAATTGTATTACATCATGACTATTGTTATTGTTATTTGCACAATAACTAAAACCAAATTGAGACTGTTTTTCATATCAATTTTCGTTGGAAAGTTCAAAGTAAGTTTACCGTTTCAGCATTTATCGCTAGAAGAATTTAGTTTAATTGAAAAAATTTGTTTATTGATAGAGGCACAGATTGCATTTGAAAATATACGTATACTTAAGACTCATCACTCATATAATAGGAGGTGCATGTACCCATGTATTCTGGAAATTGCAAAGAACATATGATTCAGAAACATATGCTGTCAAGGCTTCCACAAAGATTATGTTACTGTCATTCCGTCTAATATTTATTTGCGAAATATGCGTGATTATTTATTACGATAATCAACTGGAATCGATAGAAAGATATTCTAATGAAGAAAACAGTGAAATGCATAGGGATCAATTATCAACTAATGGCTTCACGGAAATTTATTCACATGACCTGAGTATAAAAAAAGCCACCAAGAATATCACGATTGCGTCTTGGCGTTTTAAACTAGGTATCCAACCAAGTATTAAACAAAATTACAACTTACTCTTATAACCACAAAGCTCGACAATCAATTTTTAAGTAGCGAAAGCTACTTAATGAAAATGGTCTGTCTGTCCGTCCGTCTGTCGCCAATTTATCTCAGGAGCCAATTGACGTATTGACATCCAGTTTTTTGCATTGGATTCAGTTTTTTTCAAGGAGCTGGGGGATTGAAATTCAGCGCCCTACGACATAGCACTCTGGTCGCGCTTATGTACGCCCCGGGACGAAACATTCATAAAAATCATGTTATACATGATTTTATATTTAAAATTTGTCAGAAATTCAATGACAATGACCGTTTTTGTATTACAAGGTTGGGAAGGTCTGAAAATTAGGTCAAATTTCAAGTTTTGTATGTTTTGAAAGCTTTTAAACAGGAGATTTAAATGAGATAGAACATTTACAGTGTACAATGATCTCTAAGGTCAGAAAAGGTCAAATTTCAAATTTGATGTATTCCGATATGTTTTAACGAGTTAATCGCAATGGGATAGGACCCTTATGGTATACGATGACTTTTAAGGTCACAAAAGGTCAAAAAGATCAAATTTAAAGTTTTTTTGTTATTTGATAGGTTTCCAATTCCAACAGAAAATCAAAATAGAATGTTTAAAGTTTTAAAATTACATTTTTAAATGTTGTATTGTTTTAAAATGTTCTACTGAAATACAATTAAAGGTTTTAAACGTATTAGTTCCACTACTTGGTTATACCCGTTTGATATGGTTTATTTATTATATTTAGTAAACGTGTATAGTGAAGATCAAATAGAGAATCATGTATCATGTACAAGAAAATGTTTTGTTTATGTCATGTCATGAACATGAATTTTGGCTACATGATCTGAATTTTTAAACGTATACATGACATGAACATATGATAAAGTTCAACATGCCATATGACATGAAAATTAATCAGTATAAACCGCAAAAAATTGGCATAATGAGCACAAAGTTTTCAAACTTTTACCTAAAATGCATAATATATGTAAATTTTACAAACTGGTCAACGTAATTAATGTTTTTAGTTTATAGTTGTTAATGTTTTTTGATTAATGAATGAGTATTTTATCATCTGTTAAAGTATTAAATTACTTTTCTTCATTTTTTTTAAATTTCCGCTTAAATTCATGTACATGACATGAACATGAACTTTTTAAAATGAAATTCTTGTGCATGACATGAACATGAACTTTTTAAAATGAAATTCTTGTGCATGACATGAGCATGCATTTTGTACATGAACATGACATGAATGATTCACTGAAGATAAGATCAAGCAACATTTTTCTTATTTTCCTTTATTTTGACCTAGGTGATAAAATAGAAGAGGGACAATTTGGCGAGGTTTACCTAGGGTTTCTACGTAATTTAAATATACGCGGCTGGCATTACACTCCAATTGCAGTAAAGATTCTGAAAAAGGATCAACTTAACTATACCAACGCTCTAGTATCGGAAATAAAATCTCTTCAGCTTGTGAAACAACATCCCAATCTTGTGAGAATACTCGGGCTCGCTTGGAAAGGTAAAATGTTTACACACATCTGAAACACTTAAAATAGGTTATCCAAGAGCAATTTTTTATTTAGAACCCAGCTTATGCATTGTGATGGAATATTGCACGCTTGGAAATTTGAAAAACTATCTGCAGAAATTGCGAGGCTCGCCAAATTTCTTTGAAAACGTCACACATTCTCAATTAAAACAAGTTAGCCAATGGACACTTGAAATAGCATCCGCCATGGAATTCATAGGAACAAAAAAGGTTTTAAAGAGTTTTTTTAATTTATCGCAGAATTTTCTTTGCAAAAACTGATTTCTGTACGTCGAATTTTTTTAAGATTATCCATGCCGATCTGGCCCTTAGGAATGTTATTTTGGATGAGAACAAAGTTGCAAAATTGACCGATTTTGGAATGTCTATTCGGCTTTACAATTATCAAGTGTACGCTAAAACCAATTCGCAAGTAAGATAAACGTGTTAAAGGCGTATTTTGGGTTTAAGTTTATGTGCCTAACATATAAACTAATTTGTTTTGGAATTTTTCAAGTTTCTCCCATGGCGATGGATGGCTCCAGAATCTTTATCTGATCTGAAGTTTTCATCAAAATCAGACGTTTGGTCTTTTGGTGTGTTACTCTGGGAATTGTATACTTTTGGAAGCACACCATGGGATCATTACGTTTGGAGCTCCAATTTTGTTGGAGACCTTACAAACGGCTTGCAATTAGCAAAACCTGATTTAGCTTCTGAAGAATTGTAAGCTTATGTAGGTTTAATTTTATTTTAGTTAATTTAAAAAGGCAACTCGGTCAGAATATTTGTTTTCATTTTATTTGTAGATTTCTAGAGGTAATGAAAAAATGCTGGTTTGTGGAAGCAAATAGGAGAATTACATTTCCAGAAATCACCCAATATTTGGAGGGAATAAGGGAGAAAGAAGCACATTTGGAAACTAGTTCAAATCCAATTGTTTGATTTAAATTTCCTCATTGTTTTTTAAACATGCAAAATAATACTGTTATGATGACTAAACACACTCAACACTAACTGTTTCATAGTAAAAAATTTTAAAAACTCCACAACTCAATAGTAAATCAAGTACATATGTCGTCGACGGAAATTTCAACAATATTTAATTTTTGTAAAACTCAACTAGAGGAAATGTTCTTATTGCCCTTAAGGGATGCTAGGGTGCCTGGAGAGTCGAT
>JAQFYJ010001039.1:0-10425 GCA_034694685.1 Isotoma anglicana | reverse complement strand
ATCCTAACCTACCTTTGTTTTTTAAGTTTATAAAGTAATGCAATGTAAATTGCTACGTTGGGTAGACCCGATGTGCAACAAATAATCATTACTTTTATTTTATTTCCAATGTCCAAGAAAAATTTTCTGATAGTAGTAGGCAGTAAGTGGTAAACAGTTTGTTTTTTTGATAGGGGTACAACAATAATCTTTGGTCTTGAATAGACTTAGTTAATATTATTTATATGTAAAGATTTGTGTACATGCATCCATCTTTCTTAGAAATAGAAGACTTGACAAGAAGACCTTTACCTTCAACAGAGAAATAACACCTTTGATTTTATGTTATGCTCTTCTCTATTCCTTGCAAAACCAATTCACTTATTTAGTTCTTTCAAAGTTAAGAGATCTTTGATCAATTCTATAGCCAGTTACTTGGTAGTAGTCAGTAGAGAAAAAATATGCAAGTAGTGTAGCCGTAAATAAATTATCTTAAGAAAACAATTGGACATGGAAATCCCCTTAGATTTACATGCCATTCATTCACTTTCTGGTTATTCAGATCAGACCTTAGCTAATTGCTTCTCCGTGAATTGTTTTTCATAAGATTGTCAATATTATTAGATATATTTTCAACAACAACGTTAGGAAAAGTGGAGTAGGTAAAATAACTTATTTAGGAATCTATTATCAGTTGTTTCAGTAGTCAACTATTTCTTTACTGCAAAACAGCCTCATTTATCAATAATTTGTTAGACGACACAGCCAACACGACCAAGACCTTCGAATTTATTTCACGTCTAGCTTATTTACTCTCAATACCAGTATTTTCCGTATTGATTGGAACGATTGTTCAATACCGTATTTTTGTCTACATTCACGTTCCAGCATAAATCAATTAATAGCTCAAGTTAAGCCCAGAGATTATTTTTATATTTCGGTCAGATCTATTAAAAGAAAGATGACTCCAGAAAAATCTCACATGTTAAAGTTTAAACTAGTTCATTCAAATTTGAATTGAAGATGAGTGAAGTGGTATAAATGAAAGCATTTTCATGTGCTATGAATATTAAGCGATAGACAGTTATATATAAAGCTAATCATCCCGAATGCATGTGAAATTGTTTCATTCTATATGACTTATACGCTGTGGTTGAAAGGATCGATTTTAAATTTACGTAAATAACTCAATCTGATTGAAAGTGAGTGAGTGAGAGTGACAGGTTAAAAAGTTTTTCTCAAGCACCACAGTTCCTACCTGCTAAAATCTATGGAAGATCAATTGCAGATCAGAATTCAATTATAGTTGAAAGTAACACAATACTTTCATAATCAAAAAAGAAAAGATAAGTGAAATCCTACCCAGTTGTCCCTGTCCTACTTTTTTCGGGGATGAACTATCTCCATTATATGAGAAAAGGACAAGCAGATTTGCCAGTCAGTAGCAGAAGTCAGGGTTTTCTCTATTGTTATATTTATCGATCGGGCTTGGCAGAGAATTTTACCTCTTTACCTGACTGAATATTTATTTAGCAAGATTCAAAATCTCTTTGCAATAAACAATTTCAGTATTAATGAACTGCCAGTGGGTTATTCCATGATCGAATAAATTCCCACAGGGTCACAAAAACATCTATCGAAAATAATCGACTAAATAACCAGCAGTTTTAACCGTCACCAATGACGTCAAATTAACATCCCCACACACATACCAATCCAATACCATACACCACATTTGCCTTACCAGGCCAGGCAGTTAGCCCTAAAGCACTAGTATTCGTTCTTTTAAAAAACGCTTGAATCTTTCAAAAGAAAAAACTTCTCGTGATTCCATCCAAATGGAATAATAACATTCTTCTACCTAAATGTTATTGCTACAGAATTCAATTCTCAAGTTAAATCCCAGAGTATAAAAAATGCATGGAAAGATATGAAATGAAAAAAGTATAGTTTTTATAATATAATGATGATGATATTATGTGATGACCTATGAGAGCGAAGCCAATCGTGCCATGCAGACCTTTTATGTCATTATCTATCTCTGCAATCTTTTGCACGGGTAATGCATGCATATGCCCATACTGATATGATACAACTTCTGTGATTATGTGAATATTATCATGATACATTACAATAATACTACTATATGCCTAGAGAAATAACTACACGTACTTTTATGGAACTGGAACCTGTTTAATTCAAAGTCAGTCTGGTTCTGGAGCCGGTCAGGATAGCATTGAAGCGTTTGAGCAGAGCGAAGCGAAGCAATCTCAATTTTTAAGTATATTATACACGTCAAGCTAATTACCATTGCTAAATCTGTTCACGTGTTCTCTTAACTTTTAATACCTTGAGTTGAGGAATTTAAAGTGTTAGAATTAGATTGTTGGAATATTGCTGTAATATCTATTTGCACTGTGTAAACCCCCACAAAATCTTGCAATCGATTTACTCATAAAAAATTCTACCTGATTTCTATTTTTTGACGTGAGGAAATCCTATCTGTGATTTATTATTACCAAATAGAAAAGCGGTTACGGACAAAGTGAAACTCATGATATTATTTATGGGACGATGCGTCTAAACACCAATGAAGATTCGTTAAGTTGTTACTATTGAAGTAGACTGTGATTTTATTTTACAATTATAATTACAGATTGATATTGCACCGACGATTATTGTTCTTCTGTTGTGTATCGAAATTACTTATTGAGTAATTTAAACGAAGGAGATTTTTTTGTTAAAGTTCATCTAGTATAAATAAATAAAGCACAAAAATGCAGTTGAAAGTGTTGATGATGAATTTCACTTTCTCTCAGCCTATCAAAAGAAGAAGGGCAAGTTTTAATATCAGTTGCGCTCAAGAGGCTTTAATTGAGGTACATTATTATATACATAAAATATTAATAATACATTTTTTTACACAATCAGATATGCATTGCAAAGTATGCTTCTGACGTCTGTCTATAATAGTCTATATACATGCGGTTATTGGTTATAATATAAATGCAGGTGTTAATTTAAAGTCTCAAGATGACCCTGCTTGACTGCAGATAATTTTGCATATCTTTGGCTCGATTATCTCTACTGCTAATTGCTTTACAATTTACAATTGCTACACATACAATGTTGCATTGTTATCTAATTTTGAACTTATTTAAAATGCTTATGGTGAAGTAGGTACTTTAGATTAGGACATATTTCAAGTAATTGAGTTAGACTACAACATAAAAGGTACATAATGATAATTATGGTTTACAAATCAGCTACTGCCATTCCACATTCAATTTACTGGATAATATTTCTCCTTTATATTCGTCAACCTTAGTTAGTGCAGGTTTACTCGGTAAATTATGCGGCGAGTTAATTAGATCATTCAAAAGCTTTGGAATTCCATTCATTGTGTAAGAGTTTCGATAGTTGAAAGAGTTTCAGTAGCCAAGCCATCGAATGATGGGCTTTAAATGGATGAATTTGTGACTTTATCAAGTCAATGTTAAGTGTGCATTCATCCGATACGATGAGAGGGCATGTTGCTAAAAAATTACAATACAAACTTTATAAATGCAAAAACTTTTGTACTCAAAAGTTTTTGCTCTCTATATTTTTTAATATGGTTTTGTACCGTCTTCTCTTTAAGTGACCTTCAAACAGACGTTAAATGTAATTTATTTGGGCTGCCAATTATTAAATGCGGTGTCTGGTGTAGTTTTCATCATGCCATACCAGCTATACATTCTTTAAGTGGTATTTGATGTGATCATGACAATCATGGTGCTTGCATTAAAATTGTAAATGCTTACATGCAAAAAGTTGCAATTGGATTTTATGCTTTTTTGATGATTTTATTGTAAATTATGTACGGGGTCGATTTACTTCGAATAAGGTAACTTATGCAAAATTTAATGAGACTGATAGTGAGTATTGTTCTCAGGTCCTCATAGCATTTTTTACTTTTGTACTTTATCTTTGTGTTACGTAAGCTTAAGAGACATTTTAATTTGGCTATTAAATGCTTTAAAGCTATAATTAAACTAAGGTAATTAATGCTGTTTTCGAAGCTATTTTTAATGCTGTTTAAATCTATTTTTAAGTGTGTATAAATTTAAAAGATTTGTATTTATCTGTCTTTGGAATGCTAAATCGCATGTGACTTATTATGAGGACAATTTTTAATGATACAATTTATTTTTCCTGTTTTTAGGATAGTGATGCATATTCTTCTTCCCCTCAGCTTGGAGGTCGGTTTCGAACACGAGATGGATTTGAAAAAGCTGGACTTACTGGTCTTAGAAACATTGGAAATACGGTAAGTTGCCAAACCATATGCAGACAGAATATTGACAGATGCAAAAAATTAACTAACTTTGATTTTGATTAATTTTGTAGTGTTTCATGAACACAGTCCTTCAGTGCCTGAGTAACACAAAACCCCTCCTGGAGTATGTGATAAAAGATAATTATGAAGCAGATGTCAATAGAAGCACTTCAGGCATGAAAGGAGCGTTAATTCGAGGTAATTAATACGTCAAATATTGATTTTGTAAAAGTCATTATATTATTTACATAAAATAGGTAAATAATAAAAATTCCGAAAAAAAAATTTACAGCCTTTGGTGAGTTAATCCACGAGCTATGGCGTGAACAACGGGTTGTAGATACTTCAGCATTTAAAGATCAAATACAACGATTCGCTCCACGATTTATGGGCTACAGCCAGCAAGATGCTCAAGAATTTCTCAGATATCTTTTAGAAGGAATGCACGAAGATGTTAATCGAGTGACTTCCAAACCAACTCCTATTCTTACAGACATAGATGACTCCTTAGGGTAATAAGCAAAACTTTTAAGATTAGATTAGATTGTAAATGCATATGATTAATCTTAGACTTTTTTAACTTGGGAAATTTATTTTTGCTCACAGTGATAATGAAAAAGCAGCCGAGTCTTGGAAACGTTACTTACGCTACGAGAGCAGTAAAATAGTTGATATGTTTGTTGGTCAGTTTAAGTCAACCTTGAAGTGTACAGTATGTGGGCATTGCTCAGTAACCTTTGACCCATTCTGGGACCTGTCTCTACCCATCCCGTCCCGCGCTTCCAATACAAAGTTATTACAGTGTTTCGAGCTGTTTGCCAAAGAGGAAGTCCTAGATGGGGATGAGAAACCAACGTGTGCCAAGTGCCAGTGTCGGAGAAAGTGTACGAAGAGTTTAGCAATTCAAAAATTCCCAAAGATATTGGTTGTTCACCTTAAACGCTTCTCCCTGGCGGAGAGATATCGTGGGAAGTTAAGTACATTAGTTGACTATCCATTAAATGGACTCGACTTGACACCCTTTGCAGCCACAAGGGGACAAGGGTGTTTGTACAATTTATATGGAGTAGCTAATCATTCGGGCTCAACTTATTCTGGTCATTATATAGCTTATTGCAAACATCCATACAATGGCGAATGGCATTGTTACAATGATTCAAGGTACGTTATACACTCATTTATAAGATAAAAAGCATTTTATACACGATAAGAAAGCTTTTCGTTTTATTTTATTCGATTAAATGTAATTGATTTATTTTATTTAAATTTTCAGAGTCTCACCAATAAGTCCTCATAGCGTAGTATCAAGCGAAGGATACGTACTTTTCTACGAACAAGCCGGTCAGTCATCATCGCTGTGACGTGGGAAGACCTGAAGCATCAACCTAGTGTTCAAGACCTTAAAATATTTAAATCGGATCCTACTTACGAAAGACCGATGGGGAAAAGACAATACATTCACTGACAAAAGCTTCAAAACGAAAATTTATACAGAAAATTGTGTTTTTACTGACTAACTAAAATTACAAATGTTGCCTTTTGCTTGAAATGTATCCCCAAAAAAATGTTAACAACTTTCGGTTAAGACGTTCGAATGCATAATTCTAAATTCAACTAATAACAATATTGTCCGATTGTGTGCGACTTAAATTTCTTTAATGAAAGATAAACTATAAAGATACACTTGAAAAAGTCACACCAACTGTTATTATAGTAATTTACGAAAATTTAACGTACCATCTGACCGACTAATAAGGTGGTATATGAAAAAGGAGTTTCGCAATAATGCAGAATGATGAATAAGTTGTCTTGAAGGGACTCGCAGTAAGATCGGATTAAAATATTCAGTCTGTGTGTTTCAAATAAAATGTTTTAGGCTACCGACACGCTGTAAAGTATTGGTCTCACTGTTTAAGAAATCGTCAAAATGCTGACATGACTGATGGATGTTTCACATCAGTAATTTTCTTCGACTTTGTGAATATTTTTAAACTGATCTTTTGTTATTTGTTGAAAACAGTTACTTTACTACCACCTAATTACTACTTTATAGCGCTGGCGTATTTAATACGAACATGTTTTGTAAGGAAGAACTTAATTGTGTTCTTACTTCAAAAGTCTAAGTCATTGTGTAAGTTCACCTCCAGTATACCTAATGAATAGGAATAGATTACAAGAAGGGGATTTAAAATCAGACTGTTTTTTAGTTCATCTGAAAAGCATTTGAAATTGCTTTTTAAATCGTTATTGCTAACATTGATAGAAAATTAAAATTTTAGCTTATAGTCATTTATATTGTTTTCCCAATTCAATCTCAACCTTTACTGTGCTAGGTAATTCTCAAAAAAGGAAGCTTATTTCATAGCTTTTTTAAAAGTCAGTAAACCTTTTTTCTCTGTATTAAATTATGAGTAGATTTTAAACTAGATGTGTAGAAAAAATATGATGCTTGCCATTAAGTTTTAGAATGATGATTTGCTGGTCCTTTTAACCGTTTTTATTACTCTGCACTGCCTCGAATGGCAATATTTCGAAAAGAAATGCAACCCTTCGATTTAATAATTACAGTTTCTTCCTTAAGGTAACACCGGGGTGAATGGAAGACTGAATACTAAAGTAAAATTTTAAGGCACTAGTGAAAAGTGTGATCACTGTTTTACCTTTATTGTAACAATACCTATTAACTTGTAAATTATACTATACATACGACAGAGAAAAATTTATGTAACGATGATTATTAGTATATTGTTAAATGTCCATAGTGCAGTGGTGTAAGAGAGATTTAAATGGATTAGCTATTTAATTCGCACGGTTTGAAAGAGTAATTGTTGTATAAAATCTAATTTAAATGTGAACATCCAGTTAACCACCTATCCAGTATCCACAGTTTTTAAATGTATGCAGAGCTTTACGAATCAATGATAATATATTCAGCAAAGCAATTATACTGATGAATGAACAGTTCAAGAGGGAGAAAAAATATTAAAATGAAACCTTTAAGTAGAGTATTTAAAATAGTTGTCTTTGATTCATTAATTTGAAGAGCACTTTACAAAAAGTCATAAAATTTTGATAAGTTGAGTAATTAAAATATGTAGACTAACGTTCATTTTTCCTCTGATTACTTAGACTAATGCAACAGTTAATTATCTTTAGGTGCACTACTAGACTAAGAAGCAAAAGAATGATAAAATGATGGCATAAACGCTACAAAAAAACCTTTGATTGGTGCATGATGACACAATTGAATGTTAAATTACTAAACTAACAAACGAGCTCCTGCATAAACAGCAATTAAAGTGAAGGGGAAACTGTACACATGATAATCTACAGATGTACCAGAAGATGCGCGTTCAATATGATGATGAGAGGCACATTTTTTATCCAGAGGTTTAACATAAGGCTTGAATTTTGGATATGATACGGAGTATTCCTGGAAAATAAATAATTTCATAATTCTAACATTATAAAAATTTAAAAATTATAGATTATGTATTTTTTCTGATTATATAAAACTTAATGATTATACCTTGAGAGGAATTCGCTTAAAACTGTGTCCGGTGCAGAATGTATCGTATTTTCCTTCCCACCATTGTTTCCAAACTTTTTTGGTAAGAGCATTATCGTTGCTCTTCCATGGTAAAGCTTCGACATAGTCTGCAACCGTTTGAGGGCGATAAGAGGATGGATCCTTGACCTCCAATAAATCAAAAATGTATTTTGGAACACCGTCGGAGCTGTTTTTCAATATGTATGCATCATCTCCAGGATCATAAAGTTGATTGTCTCTGTAACATAAAGTTTTAATTAGTGTCAGTCACGATATATCAAATTAAGTGACATAAATAAGGAGTTTGTCTCATCGATTGTCAACCCAATTACTATATTACCGTGGTTTATAAGGAAGTTGAACTCTATCCAACACATCTTGACCTTCTACTCTTTTAATTCCAAGGGCATCAAAGAAGTTTTCAAAATTATATTGAGTTTTACATAAGGCGAGTTCTACTCTTGGATAAAAATAGACATATCCTTGACACATTTCGTCTCTTGTACTTGTTCCTCCCTAGATTGAGTCAACATTAAAATGTTAATATTTCTAAATTAATTAGTATTGACTTTTTTATTCGCTATTGACTTACATAAGTTATCTTTCTTCGGTCCCTTGTATCAAAATCACATTCTGTCATAATCACATCTCCAGGGTAGATTTTCCTTGGTGGAGAGACAAGTCGGCTTTGTTGATAGTTGAAGTCGTAATGGTCATCCTTTTGTAGTAAAAAATCTTAATGTTATTAATGTTATACAATTTCAATCTAGCTGTAGAATACAATTCTTCCTATTTTATATATGTACCTGGGCGAGTGGGGGAAGCTCAACCCCGTTACGAATGTGACGAAGGATCATTTTCTTTGCGGTAAGGTGGGCATGTAGGGTCGCATGAGTTACTGTCACACCTTCAGGGGGGATAACTTTCTGAGTACATTCTGAGGTACAGTATGCCATATTCTTAAATCCATTATATCCAGGTGGAATTAAATGGAATCCGTGAGAAAATCGTGTGTGAATTGTCACAGCACCAATATCATTCTGTCTTGGTTTGTCGGTAACAAATATTCTTACTCCGGAATTATCTTCGACTAGAATTGCATGCAAATATATTTTTTAAATTACAAACAAAGAATTAAGAAAAATAACTTCATTAATATTTTCAGGCTATTAGCAATCTTACACTCAATCATCTTGGGATTATCATAATGAATTTCCAGCATGAAATATGTTGTACCATTGTTGTTTTCACCTTTAAAATTTTAAAAAATTTAATTAAGTTGTACGAATTTTTACACATGACACGAATCAAACTTAAATTATAATAGTATAGCAATTAAAATTTAACACGCTTACCCAATGGAATACCACCTTCTTCTGGAAGCATAAGTCCTTCAGCACCAGCTACCCACACAAATGGAACAGTCATGCAGTATTGACCCCATTCAGGTGGCATATTTTGGTGGTAACAATGACCAGCAGGGTGATCTACATACTTTTCAAAAACACTTTCGGCTGTCCCATGGTGTGAAGGAACATTGCATTCGAAGAAATTGATATGATGGACCCATTGTTTGTTAGCTTCTTCGATAAGTGTACGGAACTGCGAGGTAACGTAATATTTATTTTGTAAGAAAGTTAACATAACTTGTACTGGGCTTAAATATTATGATAGTTTTTCCATGAGCCTGTCTTACCCCAATAATCTGGTGCTTTACATCGGAAACATGAGGAGACTTCACAATTTTACAAAAGTAGGTTGTATCAGAGTCACTTGGAACGGTCATGCGAGGCATTTTTACATCCCAATGTATTATATGAGGGTCAAGTGGGTTTTCATCGTCAGGAAACTTTTGCAAGTGTGTCTTAACTTTTAAGAACATGCTTCTGACTCCACGAAGATCTGCACCGTGATAATGAGGTTGGAACCTTCCATCGCCCACAATAGGGTCATGGGGACTTGTCGCCCAAATCAAACGAATTGTATCTTCCTTTACGTAAAAGTACATTGAAAGTATTATTTCAAACAGATGACGAATAAAGTGTATGATGATAACTTACAGTAATTTCAAAGTCGTGTTTTGTATCACAGGTATTCCATGACCTACTGAAACGGATTGTTGTTCCATATTCATTCTCTTCAGCCCACAAGAGCTCGTAATTGCTTACTTCGTCCTCTAAAGGAACGCTGTTTCCGACGGCATAGAGATCCTTTAAATGTAAAATGAAATATTAATAAGTCTTATTAACGATCTTATTTATTAATCTTAACGGATAAGATTATTAAAATTATTATAATATAATTATTTTTAATAATTTAAAAGTTATTAACAATAAGTTTCATAAAATTAATAAAAGGTTGCTTAATGCATTTTATGTTTTAGTATTAGTTAGTATTATTTTAGTATATAAAAAATTGCTGTTTTAATTTACTGTTTGGAATAAAAAGCCGCATAATATTTTTGCTCCGAAAAAGATAAGAAATTAATGTTAAATGTTTTTACGTTGGATTGTAGTGACAGTATAGAATTTTTCAATTTTTAAACTTTCAAGCGCAAATAAGAAAGTATTTTTCAATT